>WNWK01020563.1:0-35600 GCA_009830355.1 Cherax destructor | reverse complement strand
CCCCCCAAAACCTTGGGTGACCCGACTACCGTTTTCTTTTGGGTGTCGGGTGGCGCCCCCGGCCGCTTTTTTCTATACCCCCGGGGGAGCTTCCCTTTCTCTTTGATTAAGAGTAGGGACTCATATATTCTGGTTTCTTTTGAAAAAACAATATTTTTACAGTTTTTCTGAAGGACCTTGGATCGTAGATTTATCACTGGAGTATAAATCTTTGGACCACCATGGGGCCCCATTCCTGGTTCGAATACGATAAAACTTCCGATTCGTAAGGACCAAAACTTTGGGTAATGTCTCCTACGATAATGTACTGTAAGTGAAAACTTGCTCTTCCCTTATTGATGAATCCAAGTTTGTCTAGCCCCCCCAAAACACCTTCTCAGGGGATCCATCTATGGCCCCCCTTCTCCACAGGGCTGAAAATATATTCAATGTTTATATACATACATATGTCACTGTTACAATGTTAATTAATATGAAAGTTTAAACTTAATATTACTTCCTATATTATATAAGAGACATAATACACAGTTTCTTCTCTTAATTTGTGTATATAAACATTATAAACACTGTGTATATATAAACTATGTGTATACATAAACGATGTGTATACATATACACATTCAGACCAGCTGTACACAGTCCAGTCTGCTTCTCGCTGAGTTAGCAGAAATGATCACCAGTAACTGACGCGTGGGTGAGTCGGGAAGTGGGGGAGTGGCCCCCCAGAAATACTGTCCCCCATCCCTGGGTGACCCGACTACCGTTTTCTTCCTGGGTGTCGGGTGAGCGCTTGCCGGCTCGCGTTTTCTATACCTTGCGAGAGCTTCCCATGCTCTTTGATTGAGAGTAGGGACTCATATATTCTGGTTTCTTTCGTAAAAACAATAGTTTTACAGTTTTTTTCGAAGGACCTTAGATCGTAGACATTTATACACTGGAGTATAAATCTTTGGACCACCATGTGGCCACTCTCCTGGTTCGAATACGACCAAACTTCCGGTTCGTAAGGACCAAAATTGTGGAGTAATGTGCTCCTACGATAATGTGCTTTAAGTGTAAAGCTTGCTACTTAGCTTATTGATGAATCCAAGATGTCGCAGCAGTCCCCAACACCTTCTCAGGGGATCCATCTATGGCCTCATTCTCCACAGGGCTGTTATGTAAACATCAAGTGAGTATAATTATTGCCCCAAAGGAGCATATGCCCATATTTCAGTCTTAAATGGACTGAAAGGCGGTTTACTCACTTGTTTGGACTTAAAACTCCACACATAACCGCCATCAATAGGTAAATTTTGATGCTCTTGACATTCAAGAACTGTGCAGTCCCCTGCCTGACAAGAACATAAAAACATACCTTGCTCTTGTAACGTGAGCGATGGTGTTGGCTCCACCATATACGGCGGAAATGCTGTCTTGATTGTAGAACGCCGCTGATGAGTCACCGTCTTGTTTCCATGGAGTTCACTTGCGATTGTCTCTATGTTTGTCTTGCAGTAAGAAGCGGCACACACTTCTGAATATACTGCGATTTTATTCACTAAACGCGCTGGAACAGAGTTCTTATCTTATTTCCCGATGTTAGTAAAGATTAAATAAGAATAATGGACGCGTACGACTAATGTCTTTGTTGAGTTACGTCGCCTCGCGCCGTATGACCCCTCGTGTCGTATGACCTCTTCAGAGCCCGTATTCAATCTGACTCCCCTTGCAGCCTCGTGGTGCCTCGTGCGGCTTGATCGCTGAGGTCAGCACAATTTCAACAATTGCTACATACTGCTACAAGTGGCAATTAAAATGTTTGTGTTCTCTAAATTTCAATCACTGGAACACATGATTATAATTTTCAAGTGTAGAAAATAATACAAAAGTTTACTGTAATCTTCCTGTTACGTCAAAGAGTTACATTTATCTCACATGACTATTAAGTCACATACACACTCACTGCTACTTGGTCAGACCACGTGACACACTGTGGTCAGTACATCTGGTCTGTGTTAATTTGTTTATGCACCCAGACTCGCCTCGTCTGGTCCCTTCCTAAGGGCGGAAAGGGTGAGGGCTCTTAACAAGGGTAGTAAGGGTGCATAACCCCCCTCCTTTGGAGAATTTTCTCCACAACATAAGAAAGGACCTGAAACTCTTCCCAAGAATTAAGATTAGTCCAGTTTATCATTAAATTCTTCCCAAATTTTATTAATTATAAATGAATACAATTTATATAAACCAAAAGAAATATTCATATTATTTTCAAAACTACTTTTTATGAAACATGATTCTATTATATTCCTGTCAATAATGGACTTGCTTGATACAACTTTCTCAGCATTTTGAAAATCAATTGGATTGTTAAAATCTCTCACATGAATAAATAGAGCATTAGAATCTTGCCCAGTTCTAATGCTATATTTATGTTGTTTTAATCTTAGTTCAAGACTTTTACCAGTTTGACCATAATAAACTTTATCGCATATAGACACATCCGTCAGCATTTTGGGGGAAAATTTTTATCAAAAGTCTTTTTACTGTATCAACATTTTTAAATACAACTTTGATATTTTAAATAAAAGGACATAAATGCAACTAATGTGACATTTTATTGTGGCAACGTTTCGCTCTCCAGGAGCTTTCTCAAGCCGTTACAAGCGATACATGGACACAGTGGGCTATTATATACTCTCAAAGTGAGGTGAAATACTAGTGGTGGTCGAGGTAGTAGTGATATAAGTAGTAGTAGTAGTAATACAATAAGGTAGAACAATCAATATGCACATGAGTAAAAGGTGATAAAACAAATACTTGGGTAGTATAACAATAGGTAAATATTTTTGCTGGAGGTTGAAATATAGAAGGCCTGTAGGAGTGTTCCACATCTACGATGTGCTTGTGTTGAATTAGCAGGAGAGACTATGTGATGGTATGGTTAACTGTTTTCAGGAGGATTCTTGCTAAGACTTCAGAGATGGTGAAGCTGCCTTTGTTTTGTTTAATTGTGTTAGAAACAGAGATAAGTGCTGATTCAAGGCATTTGCGTCTACGGAAATTAGTTTCTTTGATTACTAGTCGGGCGTCTTTGAATTTCATGAGATGATTGTTGGAATTTCGGTGTTGTACGCAGGCGTTGTTCAGGTTATCGTTTCTGCATGCATTAATGTGTTCATTGATGCGTGTTTCGAGGTTTCTTGCTGTTTCTCCTACATAAATTCTGTCGCAGCCTCCACAGGGTATAGTGTAGACCCCTGCGTTGACTGGTTCATGGTGCTTGGATTTAGTCTTGGTTAGATCCTTAATAGAAGTACTGGAAGCAATGGCGACTCTAGTGTTAGCTTGTGCAAATACTTTAGAAATGTTGGATGCAACCTGGCTGTTGGGAAGAATTATGACTTTGTTTGGAGTGGTGTTGATGCGTGGAGAATTAATGATCTGAAGAGCTCTTTTCTTGCAATCTTTGATGAAAAAGGAAGGAAAATGTAACTCAGTGAAGGTTTGGTGAATGTATGTACATTCCTCGTCAAGAAACTCAGGACTACAAATTCGGTAAGCTCTTAGGAAGAATCCGATGATGATGCCTCTTTTGGTCTTAGTATCTTGACTGGAATAGAAGTGTGTGAGATCATTTTTATTTGTAGGTTTCCGGTAAACTTGAAATCTTAGGTTGTTATCTACTTTGTGGATGAGGACGTCTAGAAAGGGTAGTTTGTCATTGGACTCTTCTTCTAGTGTAAACTGGATCGCCGGTTCAACTGCGTTGAGCCTTGCCTGAAGATTCCGTACATCAAAACGTTTGGGAGTTATTACGAGGACGTCGTCTACGTAACGTAACCAAGTGACGCTTGAGGGGATGATGTTGGCGAAGTGTTCAGCCTCTAGGTGTTCCATGTACAAGTTAGCTAAGACGGCACTGATGGGGGACCCCATACCCATGCCGTATGTTTGTTTGTAGAGCCTGTTATTGAAAGAAAAACAGTTGAAATTAACACTGAGTTCAATAAGGTCAACAAAATCTCCGGGAGGTAGAGGAAGGTTAAAGTCCTGATTGACTTTACGTCGTAGAACATCGATGGCTTGTGTGGTAGGTACTTTAGTGAAGAGGGAAGTCACGTCCAAAAGGCTTAGTTTCTTGTTACAGATGGAGAGATTTCGGATGCGGTTGAGAAGGTCACCTGAATGTTTAAGATGAGCGGGGCTGATGGTCCCCAGAAGGCAGGAAAGATGTTTGGCAAGAACTCCGGCTAGTTTGTGTGGTGCACTGCCTATACCTGATGTGATTGGTCTGAGAGGAATATTATGTTTATGGGTCTTGGGTAAGCCATACATGTGTGCTGGTTTAGGGTTGCTGGGTATCAAGTACGGAAACCTACAAATAAAAATGATCTCACACACTTCTATTCCAGTCAAGATACTAAGACCAAAAGAGGCATCATCATCGGATTCTTCCTAAGAGCTTACCGAATTTGTAGTCCTGAGTTTCTTGACGAGGAATGTACATACATTCACCAAACCTTCACTGAGTTACATTTTCCTTCCTTTTTCATCAAAGATTGCAAGAAAAGAGCTCTTCAGATCATTAATTCTCCACGCATCAACACCACTCCAAACAAAGTCATAATTCTTCCCAACAGCCAGGTTGCATCCAACATTTCTAAAGTATTTGCACAAGCTAACACTAGAGTCGCCATTGCTTCCAGTACTTCTATTAAGGATCTAACCAAGACTAAATCCAAGCACCATGAACCAGTCAACACAGGGGTCTACACTATACCCTGTGGAGGCTGCGACAGAATTTATGTAGGAGAAACAGCAAGAAACCTCGAAACACGCATCAATGAACACATTAATGCATGCAGAAACGATAACCTGAACAACGCCTGCGTACAACACCGAAATTCCAACAATCATCTCATAAAATTCAAAGACGCCCGACTAGTAATCAAAGAAACTAATTTCCGTAGACGCAAATGCCTTGAATCAGCACTTATCTCTGTTTCTAACACAATTAAACAAAACAAAGGCAGCTTCACCATCTCTGAAGTCTTAGCAAGAATCCTCCTGAAAACAGTAAACCCTACCATCACATAGTCTCTCCTGCTAATTCAACACAAGCACATCGTAGATGTGGAACACTCCTACAGGCCTTCGATATTTCAACCTCCAGCAGAAATATTTGTCTAACCTATTGTTATACTACCCTAGTATTTGTTTTATCACCTTTTACTCATGTGCATATTGATTGTTCTACCTTATTGTATTACTACTACTACTACTAATATCACTACTACTACCACCACTAGTATTTCACCTCACTTTGAGAGTATATATAAACCCACTGTGTCCATGTAACGCTTGTAACGGCTTGAGAAAGCTCCTGGAGAGCGAAACGTTGCCACAATAAAATGTCACATTAGTTGCATTTGTGTCCTTTTACTTAACATATTGTCGGTAATTTTACCAATATTATTATATACTCTGTCTGCGGTCTTCTTTGCCCTTCCCCGATCTTCATGACTTTACATTTGGCGGGGTTAAATTCAAGGAGCCAGTTACTGGACCAGGCTTGTAGCCTGTCCAGGTCTGGAAAAATAAACACATAAGCAGTATAATGTGATCCTTTATTGACAACGTTTCGCCCACGCAGTGGCTTTATCAGTCACAGACAGATCTACCTGGAAAATGAGCAACATAGAGATATATATAGGGTACAGTCAGGTGGAGAATGCTGGGTCAGGTGGAGAAAGCTGCATGTGAGTCTTAAAAGTAGTGTGAAAACATAGTGTGACTTAAAGGACCTGCAGTGTACCTATTGCCAAGAAACTTCTTCAACGCTATCCCACCTAGAACTCAAGAATGGTACACTGCAGGTCCTTTAAGTCACACTATGTTTTCACACTACTTTTAAGACTCACATGCAGCTTTCTCCACCTGACCCAGCATTCTCCACCTGACTGTACCCTATATATCTCTATGTTGCTCATTTTCCAGGTAGATCTGTCTGTGACTCGATAAAGCCACTGCGTGGGCAAACGTTGTCAATAAAGGATCACATTATACTGCTTATGTGTTTATTTTTTCCCTTGTGTCGGTATTTTATACCATTTATTTCCACTGTCCAGGTCTCTTTGTAGTCGTGCCTGATCCTCGACTGATTTAATTCTTCTCATTAACTTCACATCATCTGCAAACAGGGACACTTCTGAGTCTATCCCTTCCGTTATGTCATTCACATATACCAAAAACAGTACAGGTCCTAGGACTGACCCTTGTGTGTGTGTGTGTGTCTGTGTGTGTGTGTGCGTGTGTGTGTATGTGTGTGTGTGTGTGTGTGTATGTGTGTGTGCGTTTGTGTGTGTGTGAGTGTACGGATCCTACCTCCACTATTCACTCTCCAAATTTTCCAACTTCCTGATAACTCTATGACTGAAGAAATACTTTTTAATGTCCCTCTGACTCATCTGAGTTTTACAACTTCCAGTTGTGCCCCCTTGTTGCTGTGTTCCATTTGTGAAACATTCTGTCCCTATGCACCTTGTCAATTCCTCTCAAGTCCCCTCTATCCCTCCTGTCCTACAATGTCGTCAGGTTTATTTTCTTTAACATCTTCTCTCAGAACATACCCTCTTATCTCTGGGACTAGTCTTATTACGTGCCTTTTCAACGTGCTTGACCAGGTGCTGGTTCCGGACTGGTTCTGACATACATGGTGTACAGTGTCTTGAATAACTTCTAATTCAGGTGTTGAAATGTTATTCTTAGGTTTGCCAGGCTGCCATATGGTGCAGCAGTTATTTTGGTGACGTTCATGCGCGCGAGTGCGTGTGTGTATGTGTGTGTATAAGACCTAATTACTCCACTAGATTTCAGGCACCATGCCAATGATTTAAACACAGTGCCACGAGTCGCTGGTATTCAGCCAGGCATAGTAGCTCTGGCCTTTACTGCGTGGCATGTCACACACCTGCCTTCTCACACAGGTTTTCAAATGCACACATTATCACAGTATGTCACTAAGCTCTGTTAGCAAATATAACAAATTTATAACCCATAGCCATCGTTATTCTTCCACTTCATAGCGCTGACTTACACGCAGATAAGAACGTGTATCTGAAATAATCACAGAAACGTAGGTGTACATCTTAAAATACATCATTAATTTTAGGTAATGTTGTAACTCATTCAAAATATATTTAAAATTAGAAATATTTTGTTTCAAAGAAGAAATTTAAAAAAAATTCTCTTATATATATATATATATATATATATATATATATATATATATATATATATATATACATATATATATATATATATATATATATATATATATATATATTATTGTAATCATGAACGAGTGGTACTGGTATTTAATCAATAGCAACACTGCGACTAGCCGAGGACATGAACCCATGTCGTTTTGGCCCGCCTCATGGTGAGCGAAAAAAAAAAGTCACATACCTTACCTTTGATATACCTTTGAAGAGTTTCAAGAGTTTCTATACTCTCTGAACCCGGCTCGTCTTGTGCTTGCCTGGTCAACCAGGCTGTTGCTGCTGGAGGCCCGCTGCCCTACATATCCGTCACAGCCTGGTTGATCTGGCACCTTGTGAAGATACTTGTTCAGTTTCCTCTTGAAAGCTTCTACACTGGTTCCTGCCGTGTTTCGGATATCTTCTGGTAAGATGTTGAATAGTCTGGGACCCCGGATGTTGATACAGTGCTCCCTTATTGTCGCCACGGCACCCCTGCTCCTCACTGGGTTTATTTTACACTTCCTCCCATATCTCTCACTCCAGTATGTTGTTATGGCAGTGTGCAGATTTGGGACCAGGTCCTCGAGTACTTTCCAGGTATATATTATCATGTATCTCTCTCCTCCGCTCCAATGAGTACATGTTCAAGATTTGAAGGCGTTCCCAATAATTTAGATGTTTCACTGGCTCAATGTGAGCCGTAAACGATCTCTGTATTTGTTACAGCTCTGATATTTCTCCTGCTTTTAACGGGGCCGTCAGTACTGAGCAATATTCTAAGTGAGGGAGCACTAGCGTTTTGAAGAGTGTCACCATCGGTATTATTTGCCTTGTTTTGAAAGTTCTCAATACCCACCCCGTCATCCTCCTGGCTGTCGTGATATTTGTCTTGTTATGGTCCTTAAAAGAAAAATCAGCTGACATAATTATTCCCAGGTCCTTTACGTGTTCCTTTCCTTCTATTTGGTGGTATGGGTGCCTTTACCTGAGAGAGTTCCGGGGGTCAACGCCCTGTGGCCCGGTCTGTGACCAGGCCTCATGGTGGATCAGGGCCTGATCAGCCAGGCTGTTACTGCTGGCCGCACGCAATCCAACGTACGAACCACAGCCTGGCTGGTCAGGTACCGACTTTAGGTGTCTGTCCAGTGCCTGCTTGAAAACAGCCAGGGGGTTTTTTTATAAATCCCACTTATGTATGCTGGGAGGCAGTTGAACAGTCTTGGGCCCCCGATACTTATTGTGTCGTCTCTTAACGTGCTAGTGGCACCCCTGCTTTTCATTGGGGGATGTTGCATCTTCTGCCGAGTCTTGTGCTTTCGTAGGAGTGATTTTAGTGTGCAAGTTTCGTACTAATCCCTCTAGGATTTTCCAAGTGTATATAATCATGTATCTCTCCCGCCTGCGTTCTAGGGAGTACAGGTTTAGGAACTTCAAACGTTTCAAGTAATTTAGGTGGTTTATTGCAGTTATGTGTGCTGTGAAGGTTCTCTGCACATTTCCTAGGTCAGCAATTTCACCTGCCTTGAAAGGTGCTGTTAGTGTGCAGCAATATTCCAGCGTAGATAGAACAAGCGACTTGAAGAGTGTCATCATGGGCTTGGCATCCCTGGTTTTGAAGGTTCTCATTATCCATCCTATCATTTTTCTAGCAGATGCGATTGTTACAATGTTATGGTCCTTTAAGGTGAGATCCTCTGACATGATCACTCCCAAGTCTTTGACATTTGTTTTTCGCTCTATTGTGTGGTTGGAATTTGTTTTATACTCCGACGAAATTTTAATTTCTTCACGTTTTCCATATCGGAGTAATTGAAAATTTTCATAATTGAACTTCATATTGTTTTCTGCGGCCCATTTAAAGATTTGGTTGATGTCCGTCTGGAGTCTTGTAGTGTCTTCAATGGAAGACACTGTCATGCAGATTCGAGTGTCATCTGCAAAAAAAACATGACACTGTGGCTCATATCCCTGTCTATGTCCGATATGAGGACGAGGAACAAAATGGGAGCGAGGACTGTGCCTGGTGGTGATGGTACTGGTGTTAGTACTGGTATTGGTAGTGGTGTTGGTACTGGTGTTAGTATTGGTAGTGGTGATGGTACTGGTGTTAGTACTGGTAGACTCATCGCCTTTGATGGTATCCAGGTCACTGAGTAACTGCTTCACCTCCCCCTCAGATGTGTGTATGCCCTCCAACACTTGATACATCCCTTGTTGGTGATGCACCCCGTCCTGTCTACCCAGCTGCCTTCCTGCCTCCACTGTGAATACTTCCCTTAACCTCAGGTTGAGCTCCTCACATACCTCTTGATCATTACTTGTGAGTTCCCCATCTTCTCTCCTCAGCCTTATCACCTGGTCCTTGACTGTTGTCTTCCTTCTGATGTGACTGTACATCAGTTTCGGGTCAGACTTGACTTTCGATGCTATGTCATTTTCGTACTGTTTCTGGGCCTCCCTCCGTACCTGTGCATACTCGTTTCTAGCTCTTCGACTTATCTCCTTGTTTACTTGGGTTCTTTGCCTTCTGTACCTTTTCCATTCTCTGACACTCTGAGTCTTCGCCTCCCTGCACCTTTGGGTAAACCAGGGGCTCTTTCTGGTCCTCCCATTTAATCTTTTTCCTTTGGGTATAAACTGTTCCTCTGCCTCCTTGCACTTTGTCGCTACGTATTCCATCATTTCATTTACTGACTGTCCTTCCATTTCCCTTTCCCACAGAACCTCCTGCAGGAAATTCCTCATACCCGTGTAATCCCTCTTTTAAAGTCTGGTATGTCTCTTTCAGCACCATTTTTCCCTCTCGACCTGTAGCTCTACAATGTACTCAAAGCTCAGCACCATATGGTCGCTGGCTCCCAGGGGGCTCTCGTGTGTTATGTCCTCGATATCTGAGCTATTCAGGGTGAATACAAGGTCCAACCTTGCTGGTTCGTCCTCTCCTCGATCTCTGGTCGTGTCCCTGACATGTTGGTGCATCAGGTTTTCCAGTACCACGTCCATCATCTTGGCTCTCCAAGTTTCTGGACCCCCACGTGGTTCTTGGTTCTTGGTTCTCGCAGTCGATCTCCCTGTGGTTGAAATCGCCCATGACCAGTAACTTCGCTCTGCTCATGTGCGCTTTTCTTGCCACCTCCGCCAGGGTGTCCAACATTGCTCTGTCGTTCTCGTCATACTCCTCTCCTGGCCTCCTGCAGTTCTGTATGTGAGTGTATGTGTGTGTGCGTATGTGTGTGTGTGTGTGTGTGTGTACTTACCTAATTGTACTCACCTAATTGTGGTTGCAGGGGTGGAAAATCAGCTCCTGGCCCCGCCTCTTCACTGATCGCTACTGTGTCCCCTCTCTCCCTACTCCATGAGCTTTACCATACCTCGTATTAAAACTATGTATGGTTCCGGCCTCCACTACATCACTTGCTAGACTAGTCCACTTCCTGACTACTCTATGGCTGAAGAAATACTTCCTAACATCCCTTTGACTCATCTGAGTCTTCAACTTCCAATTGTGACCCTTGTTTATGTGCCCTCTCTGGAACATCCTGTTTCTATCCACCTTGTCTATTCCCCGCAGTATTTTGTATGTCGTAATCATGTCTTCCCTAACCCTCCTATCCTCCAGTGTCGTCAGGCCGATTTCCCTTAACCTTTCTTCGTAGGACATTCCCCTTAGCTCTGTAACTAACCTTGTTGCAAACCGTTGCACTTTCTCTAATTTCTTGACGTGCTTGACCAGGTATGGTTTCCAAACTGGTGCTGCATACTCTAGTATGGACCTGACGTACACGGTGTACAGTGTCTTGAACGATTCCTTACTAAGGTATCGGAACGCTCTTCTCAGGTTTGCCAGGCGCCCGTATGCTACAGCAGTTATCCGGTTGGTGTGTGTTTCTGGAGACGTGCTTGGTGCTATACTCACCCCATGTTCTTTCTCATTGAGCGAGGTTTGCAGTCTTTGGCCACATAGCCTATACTCTGTCTGCGGTCTTCTTTGCCCTTCCCCGAACTTCATGACTTTGCATTTGGCGGGGTTAAATTCGAGAAGCCAGTTGCTAGACCAAGTGTCCAGCCTGTCCAGGTCTCTTTGTAGTCCTGCCTGATCCTCATCTGATTTAATTCTCCTCATTAACTTCACATCATCTGCGAACAGGGACACTTCTTAGTCTATCCCGTCTGTCATGTAATTCACATATACCAAGAATAGCACTGGTCCTAGACTGACCCCTGTAGGACCCCGCTCGTCACAGGCGCCCACTGTGATACCTCATCACGTACCATGACTCGTTGTTACCTCCCTGTCAGGTATTCTCTGATCCATTGCAGTGCCCTTCCTGTTATACACGCCTGATCCTCAACTTCTGCACTAATCTCTTGTGAGGTACTAGTGTTGTCACCCTGTTTTCAGCAACCCTGGTTACTAGTGTTGTGTCCCGGTGTTTCAGCACCTGGTTATATGTTGTGCCCTGTTTCAGCAACCCTGGTTACTAGTGTTGTTCCCGGTGTTTCAGCAACTCTGGTTACTAGTGTTGTGTACCCGGTGTTTCAGCAACCCTGGTTACTAGTGTTGTGTACCCGGTGTTTCGGCAACCCTGGTTACTAGTGTTCTGTACCCGGTGTTTCAGCAACCCTGGTTACTAGTGTTGTGTACCCGATGTTTCAGCAACCCTGTATACTAGTGTTGTGACCTGTGTTTCAGCAACCCTGGTTACTAGTGTTGTGTCCGGTGTTTCAGCACCCTGTATACTAGTGTTGTGTACCCGGTGTTTCAGCAACCCTGGTTACTAGTGTTGTGTACCCGGTGTTTCAGCAACTTTAGTTACTAGTGTTGTGTTTTCCCCGGGGTTTCAGCAACCCTGGTTACTAGTGTTGTTACCGGTGTTTCAGCAACTTTGGTTACTAGTGTTGTGTACCGTGTTTCAGTAACCCTGGTTACTAGTGTTGTGTACCCGGTGTTTCTCAGCACCTGGTTACTAGTGTTGTGTACCCTGTGTTTCAGCAACCCTGGTTACTAGTGTTGTGTACCCGGTGTTTCAGCAACCCTGGTTACTAGTGTTGTGTCCCGGTTTTCCAACCCTGTATACAGTGTTTGTACCCGGTGTTTCAGCAACCTGGTTACTAGTGTTGTGTACCCGGTGTTTCAACAACCCTGGTAACTATTGATGTTACCCAGTGTTTCAGCAACCCTGGTTACTAGTGTTGTATCCGGTGTTTCAGCAACTTTGGTTACTAGTGTTGTGTACCCGGTGTTTCAGTAACCCTGGTTACTAGTGTTGTGTACCCGGTGTTTCAGCAACCCTGGTTACTAGTGTTGTGTACCCTGTGTTTCAGCAACCCTGGTTACTAGTGTTGTGTACCCGGTGTTTCAAACCCTGGTTACTGTGTTGTGTACCCGGTGTTTCAGCAACCCTGTATACTAGTGTTGTGTACCCGGTGTTTCAGCAACCCTGGTTACTAGTGTTGTGTACCCGGTGTTTCAGCAACCCTGGTAACTATTGATGTGTACCCAGTGTTTCAGCAACCCTGGTTACTAGTGTCGTGTACCCGGTGTTTCAGCAACCTTGGTTATTAGTTTTGTGTACCCGGTGTTTCAGCACCTGGTTACTAGTGTTGTGTACCCGGTGTTTCAGCAACCCTGGTTACTAGTGTTGTGTACCCGGTGTTTCAGCAACCTTGGTTACTAGTGTTTTGTACCCGGTGTTTCAGCAACCCTGGTTACTATTGATGTGTACCAGGTGTTTCAGCAACCCTGGTTACTAGAGTTGTGTACCCGGTGTTTCACCAACACTGGTTTCTATTGCTGTGTACCCGGTGTTTCAGCAACCCTGGTTACTAGTGTTGTGTACCCGGTGTTTCAGCAACCCTGGTTACTAGTGTTGTGTACCCGGTGTTTCAGCAACCTTGGTTACTATTGATGTGTACCCGGTGTTTCAGCAACCCTGGTTACTAGTGTTGTGTACCAGGTGTTTCAGCAACCCTGGTTACTAGTGTTGTGTACCCGGTGTTTCAGCAACCCTGGTTACTAGTGTTGTGTACCAGGTGTTTCAGCAACCCTGGTTACTAGTGTTGTGTACCCGCTGCTTCAGCAACCCTAGTTACTATTGTTGTGTACTCGGTGTTTCAGCAACCTTGGTTACTAGTGTTGTGTACCCGGTGTTTCAGTAACCTTGGTTACTAGTGTTGTGTACCCGGTGTTTCAGCCATAGAGTAGTCAGGAAGTGGAATAGTCTAGCAAGTGATGTAGAGGAGGCAGGAACCATACTTACCTTAAAGACGAGTTCTTGCTAACTGACCAGTTTTACCTTCTGTGCCGTAATTCCGAGGGAAAGATTGCTAGACATGAGGAGGTTAATAACATTATCAAGAGGAGTTTCACAACATCCGGATGCCCAGCAGTAAGGGAGCCACCCCAATTACGCAGATCTGACGGCAGCCAGAAGCGTCCAGATGGTATCACCCTTCAAGCCTGGACAGACGGCAAGCAGGTGGTGTGGGACTGCACATGTGCATCTACCTTGACTGATACCTATCTCCAATATACCAGGGATTAAGGAGGGGCAGCTGCCACCTTCAGGGAGCCCCAAAAGTCGAGAAAATACGGAGAACTTGTCCATCATTATATGTTTGTTCCCAAAGGCTCGGTGACCCTTGGCTCATGGGGAAAGAGTGCATCTAAGTTCCTTAAGGAGCTAGGCAAAAGACTCATCAGGGTAACTAGCGATCCCAGGGCAGCTAGATTTCTGTTCCAGCAACTCAGCGCTGTTGTTCAGAGGGGTAATGCATGCTGTATTTTGCAACGCGCCCCAGCTCCGAGGAGCTGGATGAGATTTTCGCATTATAATCAGTGACAAACACGTAGCAATATGTACTAGACATGTATCTCTCACACCTCATATAATGTATATGCCATCCTAATATCAACAATGTATCTCTTAATTTTTGTACCATATTATGTAATATATATATATATATATATATTATATATATATATATATATATATATATATATATATATATATATATATATATATATATATATATATATATATATATATATATATATATATATATTATTTGTGTATGCAATAGGTAGTAGGTTGGTAGACAGCAACCACCCAGGGAGGTACTACCGTCCTGCCCGGTGACTGTGAAACAGAAATCTGAAACTGTTTTACATGATGGTAGGATTGCTGGTGTCTTTTTCTGTCTCATAAACACGCTGGATAACAGGTATATCTAGCTACTTCTACTTACACTTTAGGTCACACTACACAGGCATGCACATGCATATATATACATACACACATCTAGGTTTTTCTCCATTTTCTTAATAGCTCTTTTCTTTATATTTTCTCTATTGTCCATGGGGAAGTGGAAAAGAATCTTTCCTCCGTAAATCATGCGTGTCGTATGAGGCGACTAAAATGCCGGGAGCAATGGGCTAGTAACTTTATAAAACTGGGTTGTTTGAATGTGCGTGGATGTAGTGCGGATGATAAGAAAGAGATGATTGCCGATGTTATGAATGAAAGAAGTTGGATGTCCTGGCCCTAAGCGAAACAAAGCTGAAGGGGTAGGTGAGTTTCAGTGGGGAGAAATAAATGGGATTAAGTCAGGAGTATCTGAGAGAGTTAGGAGCTAAGGAAGGTGTAGCAATAATGTTGAAGGATCAGTTATGGAAGGAGAAGAGGGAATATAAATGTGTAAATTTAAGGATTATGTGGATTAAAATAAGGGTCGGATGCGAAAAGTGGGTCATAATAGCGTGCATGCACCTGGAGAAGAGAGGAGTGAGAGAGTAATTGTGGTAGGACCTAAATGCTAAAGTAGGAGGAAACGTTTAGAGAGGTGTGGTAGGTAAGTTTGGGGTGCCAGGGGTAAATGATAATGGGGGCCCTTTGATTGAACTTTGTATAGAAAAGGGTTTAGTTATAGGTAATACATATTTTAAGAAAAAGAGGATAAATAAGTATACAAGATATGATGTAGGGCATAATGACTGTAGTTTGTTGGACTATGTATTGGTAGATAAAAGATTTTTAAATTCAAAGTGGGAGTTGACACAGGTTGTTTTCTGATATTTTTATGCTTTAAGGAGATTCTAAGGGGGCAGAAGGGGATTGGGGATAAATTGATTTGGGTGTATAAAAAAGGGGGAAAATTGAAAGTGAATATAGGAAAGGGGTAAGGTGATGTGGATAACAAAAGATTAGGTGACGAAAGATTGGATATCAGATTGGAGGGAGAGAGTATGGAGGAGGTGAATGTATTCAGATATTTGGGAGTGGACATGTCAGCGATGGGTCTATGAAGGATGAGGTGAATCATAGAATTGATGAGGGAAAAGGGTGAGTGGAGCACTTGGAGTCTGTGGAGACAGAGAACTTTGTCCATGGAAGTAAAGAAGGAATGTATGAGAGTATAGTTATATGGGTGTGAAGCATGGGTGATGAATGTTGCAACGAAGAGAAGGCTCGAGGCAGTGGAGATGTCATGTCTGAGGTCAATGTGTGTGTGAATATAATGCAGAGAATTCGGAGTTTGGAAATTAGGAGGAGGTCGGATTACAAACTATTATCCAGAGAGCTGAGGAGGGGTTGTTGAGGTGGTTCGGACATGTAGAGAGAATGGAACGAGACAGAATAACTTGAGAGTGTATAAATCTGTAGTGGAGGGAAGGCGGGTAGGGGTCGGCCTAGGAAAGGTTGGAGGAGGGGGTAAAGGAAGTTTTGTGTGCGAGGGGCTTGGACTTCCAGCAAGCATGTGAGCGTATTTGATAGGAGTGAATGGAGACAAATGGTTTTTAATACTTGACGTGCTGTTGGAGTGTGAGCAAAGTAACATTTATGAAGGGATTCAGGAAACTCGGCAGGCCGGACTTGAGTCCTGGAGATGGGAAGTACAGTGTCTGCACTCTGAAGGAGGGTGTTAATGTTGCAGTTTTATAACTGGAGTGTAAGCACCCTCTGGCAAGACAGTGATGGAGTGAATGATGATGAAAGTTTTCTTTTCGGCACCTGCCTTGGTGGGAATCGGCCGATGTGTTAATAAAAAATAATATATATATATATATATATATATATATATATATATATATATATATATATATTTATATATATATATATATTATATATATATATATGTCATGCCGATTAGTAAAACTGGTCAATTAGCAAGAACTCATCTAAATTAAGTCCTTTCTAAAATTTTCTCTTATACGTTTAAAGATATATTTTTCATTTATGTTAATGTAAGAATTTATAATTTTGTACCAAGAGAAACTTTGAAAACCTACCTAACCTTATTACAACAAGCGCAATTTAATTTAGCCTAACCCAACTAAATATATTTTAGATACGTTAACATTAATTTAATAATAAACAAATACAATGAAATATATTTTTTCGTTATGTTCAGAATGATTTTGGCGAAATTATTGCATACACAAATTTTCACTTGTCTTATATGGCAAGGTGAGCGTTGCATATTTAAGCCAAATCGAAAGTTTTACCTAATCGGCAAGACATATATATATATATATATATATATATTATATATATGTCGTCGATTAGGTAAAACTGGTCAATTAGCAAGAACTCATCTAAAATTAAGTCCTTTCTAAAATTTTCTCTTATACGTTTAAAGATATATTTTTTTATTTATGTTAATGTAAGAATTTATAATTTTGTACCAAGAGAAATCTTTGAAAACCTCTAACCTTATTAACAAAGCGCAATTTAATTTAGCCTAACCCAACAAAATATATTTTAGATAGTTACGTTAATTTAATAATAAAAACACAATGATATATATTTTTTCGTTAGGTTCAGAATGATTTCATTGAACATACACAAATTTCACTTTCTTAAATGGCAGGTGAGCGTTGTATTTAAGCCAATATCCAAGTTTTACCTAATCGGCACGCATATATATATATATATATATATATATATATATATATATATATATATATATATATATATATATATATATGTGGTGCCGATTAGGTAAAACTTGATTTTGCTTAAATAGCAACGCTCGTCTTGCCATATAAGACAAGCGAAAATTTGTGATCAATAATTTCGCAAAATAATTCTGAACCTAAAGAAAAAATATTTTCATTGTGTTTGTTTATTATTAAATTATTGTTAACATATCTAAAATATATTTAGTTAGGTTAGGCTAAATTAAATTCCGCTTGTTGTAATAAGGTTAGGTAGGTTTTCAAAGTTTCTCTTGGTACAAAATATAATTTACATTAACATAAATGAAAAAAATATATCTTTAAATGTATAAGGAAAATTTTAGAAAGGATTTAATTTAGATGAGTTCCTTAATTGACCAGTTTTATAATCGGCACGACATATATATATATTTCGTGCCGATTAGGTAAACTGACAATTAACAAGACTCATTTAAAATTAAGTATTTTCTAAAATTTTGTCTTATACGTTTAAAGATATATTTTTTCATTTATGTTAATGTAAAATATATATATATATATATATATATATATATATATATATATATATATATATCGTGCGATTAGGTAAAACTTGGATTTTAGCTTAAATAGCAACGCTCACCTTGCCATATAAGGCA
This sequence comes from Cherax destructor, assembly GCA_009830355.1. Classification (NCBI taxonomy): domain Eukaryota; kingdom Metazoa; phylum Arthropoda; class Malacostraca; order Decapoda; family Parastacidae; genus Cherax; species Cherax destructor. Next base: position 17,760 of record WNWK01020563.1, on the reverse strand, counting down.
AGTGAAAATTTATGTATGCAATAATTTCGCCAAAATCATTCTGAACATAACGAAAATATATATTTCATTGTGTTTGTTTATTATTAAAATAATGTTAACGTATCTAAAATATATTTAGTTGGGTTAGGCTAAATTAAATTGCGCTTGTTGTAATAAGGTTAGGTAGGTTTTCTAAGTTTCTTTTGGTACAAATTTTTTAATTTTTACATTAACATAAATGAAAAAAAATATATGTTTAAACGTATAAGAGAAAATTTTAGAAAGGACTTAATTTTAAATGAGTTCTTGCTAATTGACCAGTTTTACCTAATCGGCATCGAATATATATATATATATATATATATATATATATATATATATATATATATATATATATATATATATATATATATATATATATATATATATATATGCTAGGAACCAGAGATCAGTGTTTGTGAATATTTCGCCTGCTTTTGCGAATTCTTAGCATTGTAAAAATCTCTAGTTGTGTCGATGCATGCAGGGGAGGATGAGATGAAAAGCTGTAAGCCACCTGCCTGAAAACTGGCTGCCTTGGATCAACGTCTAGCGTGAGCTGGATGCCAAGGTATTGGACCAGTGTGGTACGGTCGGCAAAGCACTGCATACCTTGTCATGAGGTTCGTAGGTTCGAGTCTCCGTCGGCCAGAGATCAGTGTTTATATATATATATATATATATTATATATATATATATATATATATATATATATATATATATATATATATATATATATATATATATATATATATATATATATATATATATATATACATACGTATATATAAATATGTAAATATATAACTAAAAATCAGGGCTCAAATTAGCAGAAAAATAGAAGAGGGTAATACTATTGGAGCACTCAGGCTTATAACCAGTGAGGATACCATCTCTCCTAAGGACGTCATTACAGCACAAGCCCTGAAGGATAAACATCCACCCAGGGCTCCCAGTACCAACAATGACATCCCTTACATTTCAGCAGGTAAAGAACATTTAACCTTACAGGACGCTGATGTGTATAAAGCTGCTTTGTCATTTCCACAGGGCTCAGCAGGAGGTTTCACCGGTTTAAGGCCACAACACTTAAAACAAATGCTCAATCCAGCACTTGGTGAGGTTTCAGAGAGGTTGCTGTCTGAACTCACCAAATTTTCCGATATGTGCCTGGCTGGCAGTGCCCCAGAGGCCATTAGATCCCTTTTCATTGGTGCCTCACTGTGTGCCCTCCGGAAAAAGGATGGAGGAATCAGGCCCATTGCAGTGGGCAACACTGCCCAAGGCTGCAATACGAATGGTAAGTCAAGAGGCTGCCTCAATGTTGAAACCAACTCAGCTCGGTTTTGGTGTTCAACAAGGCTGTGAAGCAGCTGCCCACGCAGCACCAGTATACATCAACATGTCCAATGAAAAAGCCTTAATCAAATTGGACTTTGCCAATGGTTTCAACTCAGTCAGAAGGGATGCTGCTCTCCAAGCAGTCTCCAGGCACTTCCCTTCCCTCTATCCCTTCATAGAATCATGTTATAGTGGGACTTCTAAACTATTGTTTAGGGTGTGCAATAGGGGGACCCTATCGCCCCCTTTCTATTCTGTCTGGTCATCAAGGAAGTCACAGAAGCACTGTCCAGTGAGCTCAATATCTGGTTCTTGGATGATGGTACACTAGCTGGCACTACTGAATCTCTCCTAGATGACATCAGGAAAATTAAAGACATGGGAGAGAGCCTGGGCCTATCTTTAAAACCCACAAAATGTGAAATAGTTTCTACCAATCGACAGATGATCCAGAACATTAGTGCTGTTTTACTAGGGCCACGAACCATTGATCCAGCCAACAGCACTCTCCTCGGTGCTCCTCTTGGGCCCAATGCCATCGATCTGGTCCTAGAAAAAAAAATCTCAGACCTCAGGACGATGGAAGGTAGGATGAAAGACATCGATACACATGATGCCTTCTACCTACTCACCAGGTGCCTGTCAATCCCAAAACTTACATACTTCCTGAGATGCTCCCCAGCCTTCAGCAGCCCGAAACTCAAGGAATATGACTCTCTCCTCAAGACCATGCTAAAGAGTGTATTGAATCTTTCCCTCGAAGATGGACAGTGGTTGCAAGCCTCACTTCCAGTCAGGCTTGGGGGGCTGGGAGTACGCAAATCCTCCCAGATTGCCCTACCAGCTTTCCTATCCTCTTCCATAGCATCAAACGAGCTAATAAAACAAATTCTTCCGGACAATCTTAGTGATTCAGCAGGAATACAAGACCTTAGCTACGCCAGAGCCATCAATGAATGGGAGACTCTTGCTGCTCCAGCACTAAAACCTAGTGAAGAACTGGCCTACAAATAGTCAAGCTGGGATGGCCCCATCACTGAAAAGATGCTTGCCAACATGCTTAGGGCTGTAACATCAGACAGGAAGACTGCCCGTCTCCTAGCTGTGAGTGCACATCACTCTGGGGACTTCCTCCAAACAGTTCCCATTTCGGCCATGGGAACACGCCTGGACCCTAAGACCCTTCGTATTGCAGTGGCTCTGCGCCTTGCTGTCACTATTCACACGGAATATACGTGTATTTGCAGCGATGCGCAAGCCGACCAATATGGTCTACATGGTCTTAACTGTTCTAAAACCAAGGGTTGGCATGCAAGACACAATGATGTCAACGACATCATAAAGAGAACCCTTGCTTCAGCTGGATGCCCAGCCGAGAGAGAGCCTCGATCACTAGCAGCCAACAACGCCCACAACCCAGCAAACCGCCCCGACGGGATCACCATCTATCCTTGGAAGAATGTCAAGCTCTTAGCATGGGACTATACCTGTGTGTCGACACTGGCTGACACCTACATCCATCACAGTGTCGGGCGACAGGGAGGAGCTGCTGACCATAGAGAGGAGTACAAGATCGGCAAGTACAGGGACATAAGCCAACAGTATCAATTTGTCCCAGTGGGATCGGAGACCTTGGGAGCGTGGGGGAAAAATGCAACACGTTTCCTTAAAGAACTGGGTTCCAGACTCATCGACACCACCAGGGACCCAAGGGCAGCCACTTTCATGTTCCAGCGCCTCAGGTTGGCTGTCCAGAGGGAAAATGCATGCTGCATACTGGGCTCGCGTCCGGCTTCGGAGGAGCTGGAGGAGATTCATAATCTTTGATATTTTGTACCACTGTATTCATGTTCATGTTTGTGTTTTCTGTCAATGTATTCTGTCTATTAATAAAGCACTCATATAACATATATAGGGGGTGGTAGGAGAAGAAAATATTCAAACAGCTCCGGGGAGAACCTCGAGTTTTCCCTGAGCTACGTTTATCGTCTTCTCTGAGGATTAGGGTCCCCAGTAAAGTTCCAGAGATGGTACCTCCCTGTATTTGTTTTTAAATATATTTATATGCTGTATTTTGGCCACGCACACCAGCTCAGAGGAGCTGGATGAGATTTTCGAATTATAATCAGTGACAAACACTTAACAATATGCACTAATCATGTATCTCTCACACCTCATGTATTGTATATGCCATCTTTATATCAACAATGTAATTCTTATGTATTTTCATGTCCTGAATCCAAATATCACCTTAAAAAATGCTTATTGGCTATAGGTTTAAAGATACGAGACATGTAATATTTTATTATTTTATTATAATGCACAATATGTGTCAGTATGTTTTAAACTCTAATCCGTATCTACTCTCTGACTTTTTGCTTGACGCTTATAGTGGGCTGAAGAATCATCTCTTGCCAATGTCCAGCAATAGTCTGCAAGCATTGTTGTGCCCCATTTGCCCTGGTACCATTTTTCCATGGTTGAAATATCTTTGTGAAACCTTTCATTATGTTAGTCACTAACTGCCCCACAGTTTACTGGAAAAAAATCTAAATGTGAATAAAAAAGTGGATTTTAAGTGACTTGTTACATCCCATGTTCTTGTAAGCTTTGATGAGGTTTTCCACCAATTCTTCATAGTTGCCTTCCCTTCTGCTTCCGAGAAATCCCTTCTCCACTAACTTGAATGCTTCCCAAGCAGCTTTCTCCTCCCCATGAAGGTCAGATTCAAAGTCACCATCTTTAAGAAGCTGTCGAATCTGAGGACCATTCAAGACTCCCTCTCATATCTTAGCGTCGCTCAGTGAGGGGAATTATGATGTTAAATACTTGAATCTCTGACAGGATTTGTCTATAGCTTTTACAAAGTTTTTCATGAGCCTCAGTTTTATGTGTAGTGGTGGTAGCAAAATTGTGTTTGGTTCCATGAGAGGTGGATGTTGAACATTGTTCATCCCAGACTCCAATGATTGACGAGGTGGCCAGTCTCTCCTTCTTGTCAGTAAGATGCCCAGAGTTATTTTTAATTGTACCTATCTTTTCTATAACTTTTGTTCTATAAACTAGGAAAATACCTTTTGGGTTAGTTTTCGAATCCCTTACAACTTTAATTTCGTAGTCCGTTTAGCTTTTCTTATCCCCCTTTTAACCTCCCTCTTAATGTGAATATATTGATTCATAAGATGACCCTCACCTCTTTTGATACATCTATGCATCTATAAATTCCTAAAAAAAAATTGAGCCTATTATTCGTCCATTTCGGGTCATTTCAAACCTTTGCGAAAACAGTCATTAGAAAAATTTGGGAAGACCTGAAATTATTAAAAAAAAAACTGCCATTTCTCCCATTGTTAATCACAAAAACGAAAGCCCTGAGCGTCGGTCTTAAATTTGCTTAAGGTGTCGCAACACCTCTACTAAAACCTACAGACGCCAAAACTCTCACTAGTCTGAATTAGATTGAATATATGTAGGAGAACGAGTAGGACCATAGGGAGAAAGTTTTGAAGCATATGGATATGGGTGCTATCTGACCCAACTGTTGTGTGTTGGTACGTGGATAGTGCTGTCATGAGTTCGTGAAGCATGGAGGGCGCGTATAAGGTTCCTCAGTGTGAGAAGTAAAATCTAGAAGTGTTGACTCGTCGAGTTTGGAATAAAGAAATGAGGGGGAGATATATAGCCCATGGGATGCACTCGGTACAGGATGTCCAGTTGTCTGCAACGCTATCACAAGCAACTGTGAGAACGAGAGCAGGGTCCACTGAGTGCATGCCAGTAATCTTCCATACTTTTGTTTCCTTAGACCGCGCATGGTGAAGTAGTGGTAACGACAGCGGACACGTAAGCTCGCCAACAAGTACTTTTCGCTACCCATATAACACGACGGGCAGTACTCTCGCCTGCTTTAAAACTAAAATCTGTAGTAATACTAGCGGCCTAACGCAGCGCATTTCAAACACACAACGAGAGAACAATCGTTAGATCTCCAGGATACACATTTTCGTAATGTTTGCCCGAGATTCGGAAGATTGCAATTGTTGCTGCTGCAAAAACAGTGGACTAAAATGTTGCAGCAACTCGTCTGAAGAGGATGAAGCAGTAGGATCATCAGGTAAGATGCATTGTATGTTTAAAGAGCCCAACCTGCCAGCCCAACCTGCCAGCCCAACCTGCCAGCCCAACCTGCCAGCCCAACCTGCCAGCCCAACCTGCCAGCCCAACCTGCCAGCACAACCTGCCAGCCCAACCTGCCAGCCCAACCTGCCAGCACAACCTGCCAAGAGGAGCGACGAGGGGCATCCAGTGTAAGAATGAGAAATGAATGGAGGAAATGATAGCCGCCACAAAGGTCAGGTACAACAGACTAATCAAAATTCATCGCTATAGAAGACAAGAATATAGAGAGATTTATAAAGGAAAGAGTACGAGTATGATGATGTAAATGTGAAGGAGTATCGGTGTTTACGTCATAGAGACGGAGAAAAGAGAGATAAACCTTACTGGACCCATCGAGAGTAACAGTAAGATCCTCCAGGAAAAATAATTAATAACCCCCAGTGTCGTAACCTTAAATGTTCACTAAAGAAGTTTTATAATTTAACGAAGAGGGAGAGTGAAATTAAAACGACTAGATGCACATCTGCCAATTGTATGTGTAAAATGTGTGATTTTTTTATTCCCATCTAATCATTTTAAATATATTTGGGTCTACCTCTTCTGGACGGTTTTAATATTTAATGGCTGATACATTTACGACCTGGATAGTGACCATTAGATTTTTTTTTGGGTCATAAAACTCGGAACCTTTGGAATCCGACTGCTAACTGGTGAATGCCTCTCCTTATCGACTTCAAATTTTCAGTCTTGGTGTTATTCAGAATGTAAGGTTTGGGCTGTTATTAGGCTACGGAAATCCTAATTTGCCAATTTTGTTAAATAAACAGAGATATTAATTTCCATTTATTAACTAAAGAATGCCTTCACTTATTGGCAATAAAGTATTAATGCAGATGTATTCCATCAGACGTATGACACCAAATAAATTTAGACTGCTTAGGTGAAAAATTTAAATTTTAATAAAATTAAAAAAGAAAATCATGGATTCGTTGCGTTCGGAGCAATTACTGAAGGATGCCTTTTCTGATAGGCTTCAAACTAGCACAGTTGCTGGGCTTCCCACTGAGCTATTTAAATTTAAAACTGCCAAATATATTAAATAAATTGGTTTCCGTGTAATAACTATAGAATGCCTCTTCTGCTTGGCTTCAGTGCACTGTGTGCAGTTGAAAAGTTAAGTGTTGTGTCTCCACAATGGTAGAAACACATCTCTAAACTGACATGCTGGTCGCAGCCACCAGCTTTTATATACTGGGGCAGCACCTTCACCACCTCCCACCAACCAACAACTAAACTTTCACCACCGTCCTTCTACTGCTTTTCCATCAGTGCCATCAACACCATTTTCACCACTCCATACTACCACCTTCACCATCAGCACGACCACCATTACCATCCTTACCACCACCCCACTACTACTATCATCAAACTTTTACTAACTATCAGCAGTAATACAACGTCGTATCCACAACAGCCCCATTGTCACCTCCGAAATTACAAATATCACCAGCACAACCAAGACTACTAAGACCACCTCTCTCCACCACCCATAACCATCACCACCATTATTATCTCTAACAACCAGCCCCACCACGTCCTCAACAACTACTACTACTATCACTACCTTTCCTACCACCACTATTACTCCCTGTCACCACTATTACCTAACCACCGAAACTACCACCATCAACACCACAATTCTGTCCTTAACTATAACAACCACAACCATTCTACCACTTTCCTTCACAACCACAACCTCGTCCCCGCAAAATCTCTACCAGCAGCACATTAATTTCCCTAGCCACAACCACCTCACTAAGACATTTCCTCCTACACTATCACAGTCACCATCACCCAGCTACTGTCACCCAGCTACTGTCACCCAGCTACTGTCACCCAGCTACTGTCACTTGCGTCTAGTGCAACACACTTGTGTTTTTGACTCTACTTGGTTATTCGTCCTTTACTCCAGTGTCATGACAGTGCTTATGAATATGTACCTTTGTGCCAATATTCACTTATTATTCAAATAGTTTATATATTAATGTATCTATTTGTTCCCTATTAGACTATAAAGTCCGAAGTAGAGATATTTTAGACAGGAATGAATAAATATATATTATATGTTAGATGCATTTATTATTAATACTTTAAAAGCATCCACCTCCACCTGTTGACTCCTGGTTATTTTGAATAACTAATGGATGAAAATTAGTCATGACAAAATTAGTCGTGAGTTGAAAATTAGTCGTGAGTTGAAAATTAGTCGTGAGAGCTGCGCACAGTATATGTTGTCTATGTCTAAACAACATATACCTATATCGGGTCAAATCAGATTGAATTTCATTCTATAGGTGCTGTATTTTCCCTTTAACTGCTCATCTGGGTGTGCTTGCCTCTGAGTATGTTGATAACATTAACACCTTAATAATAAAGTATTATAACTATTTTCTCAGTGTTATTGGGGGGGATAGGAGGGTGAACGCATGTGATGTGTATCACATAACTACAACCTTCATCTGAAATTTCAAGCCATTGATATGCCATCATATTGTAACTCTTATAACATCACTGCTTTTCCTCTTCATTGGCTGTTTTTTCACTGTGACGTGCAGTGACGTGCTGTGACGATGCTTTGGACGAGTCGTCTATCACTCTTCACTATCAGCTGAGATCTGAGAACAGCCCGACACTTCTAGTCGAAAAATATAGTTAAGTTACTGTGTGTGTGTGTGTGTGTGTGTGTGTGTGTGTGTGTGTGTGTGTGTGTGTGTGTGTGTGTGTGGTACATCATGTCAGTCGGCAGTTACTCTGCCAATCTTCCATTGCTAAGGTGTGCGTGACGGTGTTTCTATACACCATGAAACTTACAGTTCAGTGGGAGTTTACCAATAAACACTAACTAACCCGTTAGTTAGGGTGATGTGGTGTTGTTAGTACGCCTCATGGCGTTAGTACGCCTCATGGCGTTAGTACGCCTCATGGTTCCATCGTGAAGGTGGATTTACAGGATCTCTTAATACAATTAGACATAAACTACTCTTGATTCCCAAGAAGGAATCTTTTATGGTAAGGATCGCATGAGCCTCGTATATGTATATATTTGTATACACAGTGCTACTGACCAGTGTTGCCTCTCATAAAACAAAAATTTCAAAACCATACCACGGGTGAGGGTTCGAACCCGCGGTCACAGAGTCTCAAAACTCCAGACCGTCGCGTAAGCCACAGGGCCAGCTAGCTTCAATATGATTCATCCAACTAGGTATATTTCTACACCATAGGAAGGTTAGCATAGGCACCACTGTGTCCACAAATGCAAGTTTTTACAGACGAATCTCCCGCTAACATGGCCGTGACGGCCATGTTAGTTTGTAGTTATCATGTGGCAATTTTATTAATTAAATTGTTTTTTCTGAAATAATTAGTTTCTTATGATGAAAAATAAATCGCAGTGTTTGACTTTATTTGGTTATCCAACGTTAAATACATGTATACCTAATGTTCTTTTTATGTTCATTTCGCATATATGTGACCTCCAGACCATTATTTAAAATTAGTATGTTATGTAAAATAAGTTTATTAAATCTTACTTTCTTTTTTAAAAGATGGTCAGTCTTTCTAAAAGAAAAGATTGAAATGATTTTCGTCCGTGTAACTTCTGATTTCCACTTTTTTAGAATAAATTAGTAAACTTGAAATACTGATTTTCATGCGATAATTACTGAGTATCGCATGTGATTACCTTTATCACTTCCATCCTGATAACTTGATGGTGCAACAAGAGTGACTTCAAACTTAATGTCTTTATTTTAAGTTACTTGTCTTTTTTGGTCTCTTCAAAAGGTTTGAATTAGATCTGGGCTGAGTATATCCAAATTTACTATTTAAATAAAGAAATTTTGTTCAATTTGTTTTTTAAAATTTGGAGTCTAATCGTATCTAAAATAAGTTAGTGTCTTAAGAAGACATTATAAGTCTATTGTAAATCTTAATGATTAAATTATCTTACTTAAGTTACTCAATTCAAGCTGTAGACAGTATATTAAATGTGTACAAAATCGTGTCTTACTTTTATTGTAAAACATTTTAGAATCTAACAATGGATGAAGAAAAATCCAACACATAAAACAAACAAATTATATATTCATAAAGATAATGTTAGTCGCAGCCTTGGACCTTCTTTTAATATTGAAGATTTGCTTCCCGTGTGGAACCTCAATATATATATATATATATATATATATATATATATATATATATATATATATATATATATATATATATATATATATATATATATATATATATATATATATATATATAATATAATATATATGTATATATATATACATTATATAGACAATACAGGAAAATACAATTGGGAGTAGAACAACATAGATAACAACTCAGAGCTACATCTCGAATACTTCGTCCAGCTCCCCAGCGGTGGGCCACCTGCCCAGAATGCTGCAGCCATTTTCCCTCTTGATCGCAACACTGAGTCTCTGAGTCCCACCGAGGCAGGTTGACCCAAAAATAAAGAAAAACCCACAAAGAAAGAAAAAAACTTTCGTCATCATTCAACACTTTCACCATCACTCATACATGATCATGTATGAGTGATGGTGAAAGTCCGGTTAACCGGTTTCCCTGAATCCCTTCACAAAATGTTACCTTGCTCACACTCCAACACTCGTCAGGTCCCAAAAACCATTCGCCTCCATTCACTCCAATCCAACACGCTCACACATGCTTGCTGGAAGTCCAAGCCCTCCCCCACAGAACCTCCTTTACCCCCCTCCCTAGTGTCTTTTTGAGGACGATCCTTAACCCGCCTTCCTTTCCCTACAGATTTACTCTTTCCAACTCATTCTACTTTGTTCGATTTTCTCTAAATGACCAAACCACCTCAACAACCCCTCTTCAGCCCTCTGACAAATACTTTTAGTAACTCCACACCTTCTCCTACGAATTCTCTGCATAATATTTACATTACACATTGCCCTTAGACACGACATCTCCACTGCCTCCTCGCTGCAACATTTAAAACCCAAGCTTCACACCTATGTAGGAGTGTTGCTACCACTATACTCTCGTACATTCCCTTCTTTGCCTCCATGGATAACGCTTTTGTCTCCACAGAAACCTCAACGCACCACTCACCTTTTATTCTTCATCAATTCTATGGTTAACCTCATCTTTCATAAACCCATCTGTTGACAAGTCAACTTCAAAATATCTGAAAACATTCACTTCTTCCATACTCCCTCCCTCAAATGTGATATTCATTTGTTCTTTATCTAAACTGTTTGATACCCTCATCACCTTACTCTTATCTATGTACACTTTCAACTTTCTATCTTTACACATCCTCCCAAACACGTCTACTATCCTTTGCAACTTTTCTTTAGAATCTCCCAAAAACACAGTATCATCAGCAAAAAGTAACAGTGTCATCTTCCATTTTGTATTTGATTCCCCATAATTTATTCCCCATAATTTAATCCCACCCCTCTCCCCAACACCCTAGTATTTACTTCTTATATAACCCCATCAATTAATATGTTAAACAACCATGGTGACATTACACATCCATGTCTAAGACGTACTTTTTCTGGGAAGTAATCTCCCTCTCTCCTACACACCCTAATCTGAGCCTCACTATCCTCATAAAAACTCTTTATAGCATTTAGTAACTTACTACCTATTCCATACACTTGCAACATCTGCCACATTGCTCCCCTATCCACTCTATCATATGCCTTTTCTAAATCCATAAATGCAATGAAAACTTCCCTACCTTAATAAGAACATAAGAAGAACACTGCAGCGCCTACTGGCCCATGCTAGGCAGATCCAAGTCACCTCCCGGCTTAAATTAATGACCCATCTAGTCTGGTCAGATCACATCCACTTAAGGAGCTCGGCATCAAATCTATTAGCACAAGCTAGTCAGGTCAAACTCACACCTACTCTTATATTTATCCAACCTATTTTTACAGTTACAAAATGTTTTAGCTTCTAAGACGGTACTCGGGAGTTTGTTCCACTCATCCACAACTCTATTACCAAACCAGTGCTTTCCTATATCCTTCCTGAATCTGAATTTTTCCAACTTAAAAGTATTGCTTCGAGTCCTGTCTTTGCTAGATATTTTTAGCACGCTATTTACATTCCCTTTATTTATTCCTGTTTTCCATTTATACACCTCAATCATATCCCCCCTAATTCTACGCCTTTCTATAGAGTGCAGATTCAGGGCCCTCAGTTAATCCTCATAAGGAAGATTTCAGATACATGGCATCAACTTTGCCATTCTTCATTGTACGTTTTCCAGTGCATATATGTCCATTCTGTAATACGGTGACCAGAACTGTGCGGCATAATCTAAATGAAGCCTTACCTAAGACATATAGAGTTGAAGAACAACCTGAGGACTTCTATTATTTATGCTCCTTGAAATGAAGCCAAGGATTCTGTTAGTGTTATTGCGAACACTTATGCACTGTTGTCTTGGTTTTAGAATACTGCTAACCAGAACTCCGAAATCCTTTTTGCAATCAGTAATATTAAGATCTACATTATTTAGTTTATATGTGGCATGGTTATTTTCCTGTCCAATGTTTAGAACTTTGCATTTGACTATTTTAAACTGCATCTGCCACTTCTCCGACCACTGCATCAGTCTATTCAAATCTTCCTGCAGTGCTCTAATGTCCTCATTAGAATGAATTAGGCTACCTATTTTGGTGTCATCAGCAAACTTGCTTATGTCGCTATTTATTCCCTCATCAATGTCGTTTATATAAATAGTGAACAACAAAGGGCCCAACACTGACCTCTGTTGAACACCACTCGTGATGCGCCCCCACTCTGATTTCTCCTCATAGATTGCAAACTCTCTGATGCCTATCTGTCAACTACGTCTCTACCCAGAAAAAAAAATCTCCTATTCCGTGTGCCTTAATTTTCCTAAATAGCATCTGATGTAGAACTCATCAAAAGCCTTACTGATGTCCATATACACAATATCGCATTCATTACCATGATCTACCTCCTCAAATACCTTGGTGAAACAAGTTATTAAATTCGTAAGGCAGGAATGCCAGTTTGTAAAACCGTGCTGAGATTCATTAATCAATTTATGCCTTTCATGATGGCTACGAATTGCCTCGGTAATTATTGATTCCATAAATTTTCCCACTAAGGCTTATTGGTCTATAATTCGAAGCTAGAGACCTGTCACCTGCTTTGTAAAATGTATTACATTTGCCATTTTCCACTTGTCTGGCACTATGCCAGTTTGTAGTGATATGTTGAAAAGACTAGCCAAAGGTTTGCTAAGCTCCTCTTTACATTCCTTTAAAACCCTCGCAAACAGTTCATCAGGGCCTGGAGATTTGTTTGGTTTTAATTTCTCTATTTGTCTGAGGACCGTGTCACTAGTTACCCTAATCGTGCATAGTTTATTATTACCCTGTTTTACATAGTTTATAATTTCTGAAATTTTGCTTGTATCTTCCCACGTAAAAACTGAGAGGAAATAAGAGTTAAAAATTTTGCAAATTTCTTTATCACTGCCAGTGATCTGACCTGAGTTACTTTTGAGTGGGCTTAGACAAGTCAGCAATGGCCCCCTCAATCGAGTTGGCTAATGCAACCACTCTGACCCTTGAGAGATGTACCCCATCCGTTGCATACATATCATGTTTACCATAACATTTGTCCCAGTTATCAATGAATGGGATTGCAAATTCCTTGCAGTACCTGTCTAACCAGAAATTTACACCAGTTGCCTTACACATCCATTTATTGCTCACTTCCCTTCTAGGCAAGATTACATATGATTGGGACCCCTCCATTAGACCTAATTACATCTATGGCTGACTTGTACTTATCCAGCAGCTCTTGTCTCCTGCCCTTCCCGATATCATTTCCACCACCACTAAGGCAGATGATGGGCTTGTTCCCATTACCGGACACAATTTATATCCAACCTGTTGACTATGTCATCAACACCAGCTCCTGGGAAGCACACTCTCTGTCCAACATTTCTATCTCTGTTACAGCAAGCGCGGTCCATATATCTTACCTGTGAGTCACCCACAACCAGAATGTTCTTACCTTAATTAGCAGGGGAGTTAGTGGTACCTTTACCTCACTAACCACTGAAGCACACTCATCCTGGAGAAGAGAGAATAGATTTCCTACCTTCTGATCTTCTTATTAAGGTTCTTTATCTTGATACTTCTTCCTATAGTAGAGACCACATTCCACTTGAAGCGGTTGCCACTCCAACTCATTGTTGGTAACCTTTTCCTCCACACCGACTCCACCCTTCGCACACTCACTCCCAAATCCATCTAGGCGAATTTTCAGCTTCCTGTTTTCCTCTTGGAAAAGTAGAACCTCTTCCTTCAACATTTTAACCTGAGATTCCAAAACACTACAGCAAGCCATGGTGCTCTATAATGCTCCACAATAATCCCCCAGACAACTAGCACAGGATGACCTTTCGTGACCACTGACCTCAGCATATATGCTTCAATGTAAACACTTGATCTACACATCCCCTACCCATTCAGTACAGTGCCTGCACTCTGAAGGAGGGATGTTAAATGTTGCAGTTTTATAACTGTAGTGTAAGCATACCTCTGGCAAGACAGTGATGGAGTGAATGATGATGAAAGTTTTCCTTTTTCAGGCCACCCTGCCTTGGTGGGAAACGGCCGATGTTAAAATATATATATATATATATATATATATATATATATATATATATATATATATATATATATATATATATATATATATATATATATATATATATATATATATATATATATATATATATATATATATATATATATATATATATATATATATATATATATATATATATATATATATATATATATATATATATATATATATATATATTTATTTATTTATTTTTATTTATGTATTTGCTTCACCCACAAGACCACCCACTCCTGCAAGTATCACACACACAGCAGAGCTAGGTGTTTTCCCATTATCCGAGGACATACGGTGGTGTGGGAGCCTCTGAGCTAATTTCCTTCTACTCCCTGTTTAGTGTACTAGCCTCCACGAGCAGTATTTTATATTATTGTAACCACGAACGAGTGCTATTGAATCAATAACAACACTGCGACTAGCCGAGGATTCGAACCCATATCGTTTTGGCCCGCCCCATGGTGAGCGAAAATTACACATGACGCTCTAACCCACAGGACCATGCAATCCTACAAGAATCACGCACCCAGCAGAGCTAGGTGTTTTGCCGTGATCCGAGGACATACGGTGGTGTGGGTCGTTCCGAAAACGTGTACCTGGGTTACCATGATGTGACCGTGGCCTCTTTTAAGACTTAAAATCTTCACTTACAGTGCTAGTTCAAAGAAGAAGAAATTACTTCAATAGGAAGTAACATTTCTATTAAAACAAGGATGGGTGGAAGAGTCTTGCAGCTCATGGGCCTCGCTGTGCATCCTTGTTACAAAACCTGATTGGGGAGTACTGATATGTACAGATTGCCACAAGGTGATTGAGGTCACAGTACCAGATCCTTACCATCTTCGTCGTATGGATAACATAGCGGACTTTGCGGGTAAAGCCAAGTATTTTCCTAAATTAGATCTCCTTAAAGGTTACTATTTGATTAGTAACCTTTAAGGAGATCTAATTTAGAAACAAAAGAGATTTCTGCCTTTTTGATTTCATGTCATTACCAGTATCCTGTGACACTATTACCAGTATCCTGTGACACTATTACCAGTATCCTGTGACACTATTACCAGTATCCTCTGACACTATTACCAGTATCCTCTGACACTATTACCAGTATCCTCTGACACTATTACCAGTATCCTGTGACACTATTACTAGTATCCTGTGACACTATTACCAGTATCCTGTGACACTATTACCCGTATTCTGTGACACTATTACCAGTATCCTGTGACACTATTACCAGTATCCTGTGACTCTATTACCAGTATCCTGTGACACTATTACCAGTATCCTGTGACACTATTATCAGTATCCTACGACACTATTAGCGATGAGCAACTCGCCGGTTTCATTCTAGAAACTAATCCATCAGGATAATAATGGAATTGTTAGATAAATGGACACATGTGAAACTAGACATTTTATTGTTGGAATGTTTCGTTCTCCAGGAGATTTGTCAAACCGTTACAGCATAACAGAGTTTCTGGAGAGCGAAACGTTGCCACAGTATCTCTTATTAGTTGCGCATGTGTCCTTTTATCTAAGTTGGCAATTGTGCCAACATTATTGCTATTAAAGGCCCTGCAGGCATGGCAGATTACCTGGACGATTTAGTTGTGGTTTTTGATACGTGGGATCAACATGTGTCCTGTTTTTAAAGATTTGTTTGAAAGGTAATGGACATAAAATTCTATGATATTGTGTCCCCTTCCCCTAACGTCTTACACCAATAATGAAGTAAAGTACATTGTTAGCTGCAGATGATGCCAAGCTTTTTTCTTCCTGGTTAATGGCTGAGAGGCTGGAGTTGTGCACTTCAAGCCTCTGGTGAGGGATACCTACATCCAGCTGCCTTCTTTTCAAACTGAAATCATATCAGAGGGCCTATTCTAATACTGAAAAAGAGAACTTGGCTCTGGTCCTTGCTCTGATCCTTGGCTCTGGTCCTTTTCTCAGGTCCTTGGCTGTATTCATTGGCTCTGGTCCTTGGCTCTGGTCCTTGGCTCTGGTCCTTGGCTCTGGTCCTTGGCTCTGGTCCTTGCTCTGGTCCTTGGTCATCCTTTCCAAAAATGGTTGAAGTGTATAGCGACCACAACCCCTTGACAATACCTCAGCTCTATGAGGAACAAGAACACTCGGCTCATGCGCTGGGAATTGCGACTGCAACCTTTTTTTCCGTTTTGTATAATTGTTAATAATTTATATGAAAAGTGAAGTCAATATGATTTTTTTTGGTGATTGGAACACGTTGCTCCCGTCCGCAAGTATCTTGGACCTTTGTTAGTCTTACTGTCTACTGTCTAACTACTGTCTCTTGGCATTAAAGTCTCTCTTTGGATGAGCACTGACTGCTGGGTTGGATGATAAGAGAGGAACGACGGTCCCATTAGTTAGTTATGTTCTGTGCCATGATGACACGCTACCCATTTGAGGGATGCCTCACCCAGCTACTACAGTGCTTTTGGGGTAGGGGTGTGGCGTGCCCTAAGTATGTTACATTTTATTCGATGTATGGCACACCTATTGTGGCACGCCCTCACGACCAATGCAGCAGTTCCGGGGCCCTTGTGCTATGCTTATTACTAGTTCAAATGAGACATTCACGTGGAAACCAGCGAATTTTGCAAAGTGATTTCCTCAAGACAGAGAAGAATTTGTAAACTTCCACAGTTTCTGGTCGTGCTTAAATTATTATAATCAAATAGAAGCGCTAAACCACAGGGGTTATACAGCGCTGCAGGTTATTGTAGGATGCAGGGAGAGTGGGTTGTAAGAGGGAGATGGACGATTAGTAGGGTATGGAGTGCAAGATGACGGATAGTGCAGGGATAGAGGGTAGCAAGAGATCGAGGTGGAAGGGACTGAGGGAGGTGCTAGAGGTATAATCTTCAGAGTTTGTGTAGTAAGTCAGTTTCTGTCAAAAAGTCAATGAGAGAGTCAGGATTAAAGGAGGGTCCATCTGCAAGAAGGGAAGGTAAAGAAAGGGCCGCAGAGCGAAGACGTCGTTGGAGGTAAATTCTGCGTGCTCGTTGATAGAGTGGGCAATCCAACAGGATATGTCGAACAGACACTGGAACCTGACAATGCTCACAGAGAGGGGCAGGGAACCTCTCCATGAGATACCCGTGAGTAAGACGAGTGTGGCCGATGTGAAGACGGGAGAGAGTAGTCTCCCAACCTCGACATTGGTGACAAGAAGAAGGCCAGAAACCTATAACCGGTTTAATAGGATGAAGTTTGTTATTCAGCAGGTCAGACCAGCGTTGTTGCCAACAGGTGCGAAGGTGGGTAGCAATGACCGCAAAATAGTCCGTGAAAGGAACACCTCTATATGAAACTGGAAGGTCATGTACTGTTGACCGCGCAGCACTGTCTGCCTGTTCATTGCCCTGTACGTCAACATGACCAGGGACCCAACAAACAACAATATCTTTATGCTTGCTAAAGATACAGCGTAACCAAAGGTGGATACGAAGAACTAGGGGTGAGGTGTATCAATTTTACGGATAGCCTGTAAAGCACTAA
>WNWK01020562.1:0-35600 GCA_009830355.1 Cherax destructor | reverse complement strand
ACTATTAAGATAAAATCAAAGAAAACTCAGATGAGTGTGTATACAATAAACGTGTACATGTTTGCGTAGTGTGACCTAAGTGTAAGTAGAAGTAGCAAGACGTACCTGAAATCTTGCATGTTTATGAGACAGAAAAAAGACACCAGCAATCCTACCATCATGTAAAACAGTTTCAGGTTTCTGTTTCACAGTCACCTGGCAGGATGGTAGTACCTCCCTGAGTGGTTGCTGTCTACCAACCTACTACCTACTAACAATCTAATATCATTATATAATAATTTAAACAGTAAAATTTCATCATATTGTAATTTTGAAAACAATTTTTAACTAGAATAAACTCAATAAATTTCTCTAATATTAAGTTACTCTAATATTAAGTTACTAGAATAAGCTGCCCCTAATGCCATGGCATGTCAGTGGCTCTCCTTGCACTCAATTTACATTGTAACTACCAATACCTATGTAATCTACAATCTGCAACGAAATAAAATTTACTTAACTTTACTTTACTCATTCTCTCTCGTTTATTCATTTAATCTTGTTTACTCACCTCTCACTCTACATTAAGACTGCCTCTGTTTGTGACTCGATAAAGCCCACTGGGTGGGCGAAACGTTGTCAATAAAGGATCACATTATATTGCTAATGTGGTTATTTTTCCTTTGTGTCGGTATTTTATACCATTTATTTCCAACACTTGGGTATCTTCATTGAGGAAATGTTTCGGCACACAGTGGCTTCATCAGTCCAGACAAAGGAGAATCGTGAAGAACAGGAGGAGTTTGAGGTAATCAGTCCCTCAGCCTGGAGTTGCTGTCTGACACAGCAACATCTTGGTATCTTATTACAGGGAATTCTTCACTTGCCTAACCCTTGGCCACCACCTACTTTCACATTGGTCAAATGTGACACCTACGACTGTTGCACCTCTCCTTCCTACGGTATACAAGTCACTTCTTCACACATATGTTGTATTATTATCAAGATTGATGGACTGACAACATTGAGTCAAGGCTAAGGGACTGATTACACATTCTCCGTTGTATGGACTGATGAAGCCACTATGTGGCGAAACGTTTCCTCAATAAAGATACCCAAGTGTTGCATATGTGTCTAATTTATCAACTTGTCGGTTCTCTGAACCATTCATCTACAAACTCTAATAGGGATTGTAAATAGCGTTTGATAAACATATTAGGTTGGATAAACACATGAGTGAGAGGGGTTGGATTTGAGTGGGACTTGCACATGAGTAAATAGAATTATCAAAGCTTATTGCTTGGGTAGCATTGAAAATTTGGTTGGGCAAATATTGTTGGTGGGATGGATTGTGAAGACGTACCTAGTATGGGCCAACAGGCCTGCTACAGTGTTCCTCCTTTCTTATGTTCTTATGGAGGAACACTCAGAAGACCTACTGGCCCATGCAAGGCAGGTCCTTATCAAAATCACCACTACCCAAAGCTACCCAAGAATTCACTCCCGCACCCACGACACCAATCAAACCCATTCTCCTTTGTATTGGGCTGAGATCTGTTTGTGACTCGATAAAGCCCACTGTGTGGGCGAAATGTTGTCAATAAAGGATCACATTATACTGCTTGTGTTTATCTTTCCAATAAGCTCTTGGAGAGCGAAACGTTGCCACAATAAAATGTCAATTAGTTGCATTTGTGTCCTTTTGAAGACTTCTTGAAGCTGAAGATTGAGACACTTATACAAAAATAAACACATAAGCACTGCTTATGTGTTTATTTTCACACAGTGGGCTTTATCAAGCCACAAACAGATCTCAAATCTGTTTGTATTATGTAATAAAAGTATTACGTATTAAAAGTATTATGTAATAAAAGTATTTGCCATGTGGTAAAAAAACAAAAATCTGGTGTTTTATGAGTCCTGCAAAATCCGCATCCGCATCCGCCCGGATGTCAAGATGTGACATCCGTAATCCGCATCTGCATCCGCATTTCACTGTAAGCAGATATCTGCATCCGCAAAATAAGTAAGACATCCGTATACACATCCGCATCCGCGGATGTCTAAATTTTCACATCCAATACATCCCTATTCTGTATATGTAGTAGCAGCTGCTGCTGCTGCTGCTGCATCTTGAATACTACTACAATTTAGATTATTTCAAATCACTGAATATATAATAATAAAAAAATCAGATAGTATGAAGAGTATTTAGGGCAATAAACCCATTTTAATACCTCATTTGTATAGATCAATGGTAAATGTTTATAAACTGACAGTTCTAGTACAGGATGGCAGCTTGTGTGTCTGACCTGAGGATAGCTATGACTGTTGTATGTGATGCTATGACTGTTGTATGTGATGCTATGACTTTTGTATGTGATGCTATGACTGTTGTATGTGATGCTGTGACTGTTGTATGTGATGCTGTCACTGTTGTATGTGATGCTGTCACTGTTGTATGTGATGCTGTCACTGTTGTATGTGATGCTATGACTGTTGTATGTGATGCTATGACTGTTGTATGTGATGCTATGACTGTTGTATGTGATGTTATGAGGAAAGGTTGGCAGGCAGTAGTACACAACGTTAATGGGTGACAGTGGTACACAACATGATGGGTGACAGTGGTACACACACAACGTTGATGGGTGACAGTGGTACACTCAGGGTTGGTGGACAACACTCCCGTTGCTCCATCCTATGATCATCCACGCCAGTCCCCCTACACCATCCCTGCTCCCCCTCCTTTCCCACCACAACAGCTCTTTCTACCCCTCCTCTATCGTTCCTCCCTTCCCCTTCCAATCCCTCCCAGTACCAACGTCACTACTTCCTAACCATAATTCCCCTTCACCCATTTCTTTTTTTCTCTCCTCATGGTCTTACGTTAAGGGTTAATTAGTTTCTAAAATCCTTTCAAGTTTCTATGTGTAATATTCTGTACTTGTGATGGATTTGGTATGATGTAGGGGGGTAGGCAGGGAAGGGAAGGATTATGGTAGGGTATAAACTGGGTAGATGCTGGGAGATAGAGCGGTGGTATAGGTACTGTACATGCACAGTGTTTAAACACTGGAAGAAAGCCATCGACGACATGCCCATGCACTCAGCCCCAGGCCCAGACTCGTGGAACTCTGTATTCATTAAGAACTGTAATAAACCCCTCTCACAGGCCCTAAGTATTCTATGGAGGAGGAGCTTAGACACAGGCGAGATTCCACAGTCACTAAAAACAACGGATATAGCCCCACTCCATAAAGGTGGCAGCAAAGCAGTAGCTAAGAACTATAGACCAATAGCTTTAACGTCCCATATCATAAAAATCTTTGAAAGAGTTCTAAGAAGCAGGATAGCAAACCACCTAGACTCCCAAAAATTGCACAACCCAGAGCAACATGGTTTCAGAGCAGGTCGCTCCTGCCTCTCGCAACTGCTAGACCACTATGATATGGTCTTAGATGCTCTGGAAAACAAGCAGAATACAGATGTAGTATACACAGATTTTGCAAAAGCCTTTGACAAGTGCGATCATAGTGTAATAGCACACAAAATGCGTGCTAAAAGATTAACTGGCAAAGTAGGCAGATGGATCTTCAACTTTCCAACCAATCGAACACAAAGAGTAGTGGTAAACAGAGTTAAATCGGATGCTGCCAAGGCACAGTACTCGCACCTATCCTGTTCCTCATTCTCATATCAGACATAGACAGAGATGTAAACCATAGCACTGTATCATTCTTTGCAGATGATACTAGGATCTGCATGAGTGTGTCATCCATTGAGGACACGGCAAATCTCCAAGAAGATATAAACCAAGTTTTCCAATAGGCAACAGAGAACAATATGATGTTCAATGAAGACAAATTCGAACTACTCCGTTATGGAAAACTGGAAGAAATAATAGCTAGGACTGAGTATATTACAAACTCCAATCACACAATAGAGCAGAAAAGTAATGTGAAGGACTTGGGTGTGGTAATGTCCGAAGACCTCACCTTCAAGGACCACAACAATGCCACTATTACATCTGCGAGAAAACTGATAGGATGGATAATGAGAACAGCCAAGCCAATGATGATCCTTTTTAAATCACTTGTTCTATCTAGGCTAGAATACTGCTGTACATTAACATCCCCATTCAAGGCAGATGAAATTACAGATCCAGAGAATGTAGAGAGAACCTTTACTGCACGTATAAGTTCCATCAAACACCTTAACTACTGGGAACGCCTGGAAGCACTAGACTTATATTCACTGGAGCGCAGGCGAGAGATATATCATAATCTACACCTGGAAGATTCTGGAGGGACTGGTCCCTAATATGCACACAGAAATCACTCCATACGAAAGCAAAAGACTTGGCAGATGGTACAACGTACCCCCAGTGAAAAGTAGGGGTGCCACTGGTACACTAAGAGAAAACACAATAAGTGTCCGGGGCCCAAGACTGTTCAACAGCCTCCCACCAGCCATAAGGGGAATTACCAGTAGACCTCTGGTTGCCTTCAAGAGGGAGCTGGACAGATACCTAAAGTCAGTGCCAGATCAGCCGGGCTGTGGGTCGTACGCTGGACTACGTGCAGCCAGCAGTAACAGCCTCGTTGATCAGGCCCTGATCCATCGGGAGGCCTGGTAATAGACCGGGCCGCGGGGACGTCGATCCCCGGAATGCCCTCCAGGTAGGCACAATAATAAGTGTGGATGTTTTGTATATTAAGCAAGTTAAGACTCTTGAAAAGTGGTGGAGTATGCTGTCTATTGCAGGATTTAGTAATCAATTGCACTGCAGCTTTTTGTTGGGTTATTAAAGGTTTAAGGTGATTTGCTGTGGTTGAGCCCCATTCACAAATACCATAGGTTGTGTGTGTATTGTTCCAGTCACGGTATTGTGCCTTTTTTTGTTAACCATAGGTGAGGTAAGGATAAATGAGAGAGTGGTAAAGAGCAAGAAGAGTTGATTGGGGTACATAGTACCGTATATTTGAAAGGATGCCTACTGTTTTGGAGACTTTCTTGGGAGGTAATTTAGACGAGAGTGGAAAAAGAAACGAGTACTGTAGTAATTTGAAAGGTCTGACATGTTTTGGAGACTTCTGGAATTCTGTATGTTTTCTGAAATTTGAGACTGCAGTCAAGGTGGAGACCTAGAAATCTGCCCTCTGTCTGTCTAGAAATGGGTGAACCATTTATCAATATGTTTAGCTGTACATTTGAAGCTCTGTTTCCATATAGCATGAAGTAGGTTTTGTCTAAATTGAGAGTAAGTTTGTTGGTAGTCATCCAAGTACATAGATACTTTTAGCAGATTGGCATTTACAGTGTCTGTTAGTATGGTTGGGTTTGGGTGAGAGAAGTCGTAAGTAGTGTCATCTGCAAATAAAATGGGTTTAAGAAGATTAGATGCGTTTGGGAGGTCATTGATGTAAATGAGAAAGAGAAGTGGGCCAAGGACACTCCCCTGTGGGACTCCAACAAGAACAGGTTGTGTAGTGGAGCTAGCTCCATTTGTGTATACAAACTGGATTCTATTGCTAAGATAAGATTTTAGGTAATCGAGAGAATGTCCTCTGACCCCATAATGTTCGAGTTTTAGGTGCAATAGATCATGGTCAACTGTATCAAAAGCATTTCGTAAGTCTATGAAAAGTCCCAGGGGAAATTAATTTTTTCAAGTGCCGAATAAATTAGTTCAAGCAAATATATAATTGAAACATTAGTACTTTTTTTCAGTCTGAATCCAAACTGACAGTGGTTGAGTATGTTGTGGGATACTAAGTAGGAGTAGACTTGTTTATGAATTAATTTTTCAAAGATTTTAGATAGTAGGGGCAAATTTGATATAGGCCTATAGTTGTTCAATTCAGTTGGATCATCTCCTTTGAGGATCGGGGTGACCCTTGCTGTCTTGAGTATGGATGGGAAGGTGGAAGATTCAATGGATTTGTTAAAAAGAGTTGCAATAAATGGTGACAACACATGAGAAGCTTTTTTATACATGAGTGGTGGTAAGTTATTTAGGTCTCTTGTTCTTTAGTGTTTTGATGATGATCGAGATATCAGCAGGGTTTGTTGGGGCTAAAAATAAGAGTATTTGAGTAGTTGCCAGGCAACATGGAATAAAGCTGAGGATCACAAAGACTGATGGAGTGGCAGAAACAACAAAGAACCAGAAGACTACTGTGGAAACTTCAAATCCATTTTCTGTTACCCGATGAATGTGGGTTGTCTATTGGGAATGTCATGAGCACCAAGGAAGCATTGGCAGATGAGGGTGAGTCGACATCCCTTGAAACCCCAAGAAGACCATTCCAATATAGGCCATCCCAACGAAGACCATCAAGAAAGTCATGACAAACTCTGCCAGTGAAGGTAGGAACATTGTTTTAGTTAGGGACAGTCAGGTTAAGTTTATGGATAAGGCTTTTTGTCTTAGAGACAGGAAGAGGAGGCAGAGGTATGTTTTCCTGGGGCTGGGATGGAGGATATTGTTAGCCGTCTAGACAACATCATGAAAGGCAATGGGAGCAATCCTATTATCTGCCTCAGTGTAGGAGGCAACGATGTGGGCAGATGTAGGATTGAAGACCTGAATAGTAGGTATAGGACAGCAATAGAGATAATTAGGAAGAAAGGTGGGAACCCTGTGATATGTGGCATTTTGCCAAGGAGAGGAGTTGGAAATGAATGGTTGTCCAGGGCAATTGGTGTCAATTGCTGGCTGGACTAACACTGTAAGGAAAATGCAGCAGCATTCATAGACATGTATGCCAGGGATGGGGTCCACTTATCTAGGTTTGGGGTGGGGGCCCTGGCCAACACAGTGGAGGGAGGGAGCTGTTAGGTCTTTAAACTAGAAATAGTGGTATGGGTTTTAGTGGAAAATCAATGAATTCTCAGTGTAGCGATAGTGTGAGTTTTAGGAAAATCAATTACAATGGAACCCCAACTAACGTAATTAATCCATTCCAGGAGCTAGTACTTAACACAAAAAATACGTAATTCGAAACCTTATTTCCCATAAGAAATAATGTAAATACAATTGATCCGTTTCCACCCAAAAAAAATCACCAAAAATTCATTTTTTTTAAAGAATAAATACTATAGTTTTATATACAGAAAACAATGAGAAATAAATATAAAGCACTAATTATAATGGAGAAATGAACAGTTAAATAAGTTTTACCTTTATTGAAGACTCTTGTTGGCGTATGAGAGTTTGTTTGGAGGCAGGACAAAATAGTCTTTCAATATGACAATAATATCAACTCTACAGCTTATTTATCTAGCACAATTCATCTAATATGACATAATAAACAATATTAATAACATAGAAACATGATATAAACTCTAGAATTAATAAAAAATCCGAAGAAATCTTATCTTATCTTAAGGACTGGTGGAGTGTGTTGGTGTTGTTGTTGGGTATAAGGGCCACTGACCATAAGCCGTGGTGGGTGGCAGCAGTAGGCCATCACCATTATTCACACAAAACAATGTGCATAATTTATAAATAAGAAAATTTACACTTAATTTATAAATAAGAAATTACACTTTAATTTATAAATAAGAAATATTCACACTTATATAAATAAGAAATACTTACACTTACATACCTGGCAGAGGGCGGCGCTCTTGTCAGTGTCCCTATACTATTCCTCAAACAATGTAGAAGTTAAGTTTCTTGTCGTCATTTTCTATCGCTTAACTTACTTAAGTAAGTTTATTCAGGTATACACAAATCCAGTTATACATAGATTATCATACATAGCAGCATATGTGTAGAAAAACCTAGGATAACCCAAAAAAGTCAAGACAGAGTGACATTTCCATTGCTACACTTTATCACTGGCTGGTGTTATAGCCTTTATCGACTTGTGAAGCTTCTTTGGACCCATGGTGACTTATTTCACAGTGACAATCACTGAACCAGCAATAAACACAACAAAAGTATTGTGAATGTTTGAAGAGCACACTGGGTAATGTTCTCTCAATGGTAAACAACGCTAGACTGGCATCTTGCGCAGGCGCGGGGCAGGCGGACAGGTCTGGTATGTTATGCTACACGAGTAAATGTACGCTACACGAGACAAATATTTTGCGAAAAAAGCTTACATTACACGATTTTTACGTTATATGGAGCTTACGTTAGTCGGGTTCCACTGTATAGGGAGAATGAGGAAGAGTTATTTGTCAATACTGGAGTGCCAATGGCACTAGGTGACAAGGACAGTAACAGGGATAGTGGAGGAATAGAAATGAGCAGGAAGAGAAAAGAGAAGGGAGGTTTTCTAAACATATATTATACTAATAGTCGTAGTGCGAGAAGTAAGATGGATGAATTGAGATTAGTTGCAAGTGTAGGTAGCATTGATGTTTTTGCCATAACTGAGATGTGGTTTAATATGAAAAATCAGGACATGCCTGCTGAATGTCACATTCAGGGTTTTAAATTGTTCCAAGTAGACAGAAGTATCAGAAAGGGGGCGGGGTGGCACTCTATGTCCGAGATCGTTTAAATTGTTGCATAAAAACCAGTATAAAGTATGAAACACATACTGAAACTGTTTGGGTATAATTTTCAGAGGGGCACGAAAAATTTATTTTAGGCGTGATATACCGTCCCCCAAACTTGGATAGAGACCAAGAAAGACTATTATGGGAGGAAATTGTTAGAGCCACAAGGCACAATAACATAGTAATTCAAGAGGATTTTAACTTTAGTAATATTGATTATAATTCTTTGACTGGGAATTTAAGAGTCTAACGACTTCTTAGAGGTAGTTCAGGATTGTTTTTTAAAGCAGTTTGTTACAGAACCTACAAGGGGAAAAAACCTCCTTGATTTGGTTCTGGCAAATAAGGGAACCCTTGTTAATAATTTAGAAATTTCAGAGGATGGCACAAGTGACCACAAATCAATTACCTGTAGCATTGAATGGAAGTATGATAGTAGGGATAACTCAGTAACAGTCCCAGATTCTTGCTTAGCAGATTACAATGGGCTTAGAGAACAACTCTCATCTGTGGACTGGGGTGACAAAGAGAGCTATCAATATGACAGCTCTCTAAACACTATACATGCTGCCCAAAGGATACTTATTCCATATAAAGAAATAAGATCAAATAGAAATGACCCCAAATGGACGAATAATAGGCTTAAATATCTTTTAGGGCAGAAGAAAGGAATTTATAGGTGCATCAAATGAGGTGAGGGTCATCTTATGAATCAATATATGACATTAAGAGGGATGTTAAAAAGGGGATAAGAAAAGCTAAACAGGACTACGAAATTAAAGTTGCTAGAGATTCGAAAACTAACCCAAAAGATTTTCTCCAGGTTTATAGAACAAAAGTTTGAGATAAGATATGTCTCCTTAACCCCTCAACTCGATCAGCGCTCCGAATATTTTGGAATAAAAAAATAATTTTTTTTTAAAATAAAGAGGACATTTTTTTACATAAAGTAATGTAAAAAAAAAATTTAAGAGTCAGTACTTACGGAGATATAAGGCCACAAAGTCAGCACTTGTCGCTCATCTGACGGCAACATGAAGCGCTGCCGCTTGCAGAAGTGTTGTCGATATACCTTTTTTTCTCATTTTTTTTAATTTGTATAATTTTTATGTTTTGATAATTACAACTTGTAGTAGTTCATGTGATTTCATAGCTAATCTTTGTTCTGACACTAATACAGTGGACCCCCGAGTTTCGGTCACCTTGGAAATTGTACAATTATGTAAGTATAATATTGTAAGTGCTTTTGTAAGTGTAATTTTGGGGGTCTGAAATGGACTAACCTACTTGACATTATTCTTTAACCCTTAAACTGTCCACACGTAGATATACGTTCACCTGCGTACTGCCCCGAATATTTTGAAAAAAAAAATCTTTTTTTTTTTTTAAATGAAGAGCGCATTTTGATAAACAGGATAGGCTAAAAAAAAAATTTTTAGAGCCAGTACTTACCGAGATATAAGCCCGCGAAGTTGGTGCTAAATGATGTGGTGTCGGCAACATGGTGCACTGCCGCTTGCAGAAACAATAAACATTTATCGTTTTTTTTCAATTTTTTTCCATTTTCTGTTGTTTTCATGCTATGATAATAATGTTTTGATGCAGATCTTTTGATATCATTGCCAATTCTTGTTTAGACACAAATGTTTGGTACAGAATTAGTAATCATACTGTCACTAACACACATGTTCACACTGATAAATGAATTTGTACACCTGGTTCAATCACTTACTATTGTTTACATATACAGTGGTACCCCGTGTTACGATGCTATCATCTTACGTTATTTTCGATAACCGATATTTATAACGTAAAAAATTTGATTGTGATTTACGATGTTTGCTTCGTGTAACGACATTCGTACCGGACGTGTCCGCTTGGCGCCCAGCTGAGCGCGCACTCCAGGGAGCGTCAGTGTGCTATTGTTTACAAGTGAGAGCGACCACCCACCCACACCCACGCATTCATACCAGTATATTGTCATTATTCCACTGTTTTTAGTGCTTGCAACTGCTAAATAAGCCACCATGGGCCCCAAGAAAGCTCCTAGTGCCAAGCCTGTGGTAAAGAATGTGCAGGGAGTGAAGCATTCATGCAGGGAGTGTAGCATTTATGCAGGAGTGTAGCAGGCATGCAGGGAGTGTAGCAGGCATGCAGGGAGTGTAGCAAAGATGCAGAGAGTGTAGGATGCAGGGATGCAGGGAGTGTAGCAGGCATGCAGGGATTGTAGCAGGCGTGCAGGGATTGTAGCAGGCATGCAGGGAGTGTAGCAAAGATACAGGGGAGTGCATAGCAGGATGCAGGGAGTGTAGCAGGATGCAGGGAGTGTAGCAAGGATGCAAGGAGTGTAGCAAGGATGCAGGGAGTGTAGCAAGGATGCAGGGAGTGTAGCAAGGATGCAGGGAGTGTAGCAAGGATGCAGGGAGTGTAGCAAGGATGCAGGGAGTGTAGTAGGCATGCAGGGAGTGTAGCATTCATGCAGGGAGTGTAGATGCATTACATTCAAGAAAAAGGCCAGTAACCCCAGAAAAGAACTTGGTACCTGCAGTGTTAATGGAAGGATTCCCTTCCAAACACTAGCATACTACTCCACCTTCTCCTCCTCCTGTCCTCCACACATCAACAACTCTTCAATAAATGTAAGTGACATGTTATTGTACAATATTTACATGTGTATTTAGGTATTATTCATTAAATTCTGTATTATTTAATGTCAAAAAGTTCTAAAAAATATTTTATTTAACTACTTTTGGAAGTCTTGGACGGATTAAATTTATTTCCATTATTTCTTATGGGGAAAATTGATTCGTGTAACGATTGTTTCGCCTTAAAATATGCCCTCTCTGATGGATTAATATCGTAAGTCGAGGTACCACTGTATATACAAGGTATTTACAGGTCCCATTTATGTTTCTAGAAGTCCACCACTGTATGATACTCCAAGAAGCATGGATTCATACAGAGTGCCACTCCACATTGCTGACACATGAATCGTGTGTCTTTTTGCACTTGGGGTCGCTGTTTACTGTAAGCACACACAACACACTTTTTCTGAGAGTACTTCTTCTTTGGAGTAGATGGTAATGGTATCAGGCAGTGACAGTTAGGGATTATTCAGTTGGGCACTTTCCCTTCTGGTTGTGGAGTGACAGGTCGCTGTTGTGGAGTGACAGGTCGCTGTTGTGGGGTGACAGGTCGCTGTGGAGTGGCAGGTATAGGTGTAATATCATACTTTCCCGCTATCTGCTTGATGACATTTAGGGTGAATTCCGCATATCGTTGTCGCTTCCCAGTCTTTATTTCGTACATGTTGAAGGCATTGAGCATTGCAATGTCAACAAGGTGGAAAAACACTTTTATATACCACTTGCGACTCCTACGCACACAGTCAACAAAGCCTCTTGTGAGCAGTTTTCTTCAAGTAGTAGCAGGCAGTTGTGTTAGGTAGTTATCCTAGGTTGATGGTCGTCTGGGTCATCATTCCTTCCTTCCTTCCTACATTCTTTCTTACCTTCCTTCCTATATTCCTTCCTACATTCCTTCCTTCCTACCTACCTACCTACCTACCTTCCTTCCTGCCTATCTACCTTCCTAACTTCCTTCCTACCTACCTTCCTTCCTTACTACCTTTCATCTCGTCCTTCCTTTCTTCCTTCTGGTTTCTATATATACACACACAGTCACTGGACATGTGCCTAGAACTGCTATAAGCTTCTGGAAGCTGGTTGTTGTGTCTGGGTCATCATTCCGTCCTTCCTTCCTTCCTACATTCCTTCTTACCTTCCTTCCTACATTCCTTCCTTCCTTTCATCTCGTCCTTCCTTTCTCCCTTCCTTCTTGTTTCTATATATACGCATATATAATCACTGGACACTTCATAGAATTGCTATTAGCTTCTGAAAGCTGGTTGTTGTTTCTGGGTCGTCATTCCTTCCTTCCTTTATTCCTTCCTTCTTACCTTACTTCCTACCTTCCTCCTACCTTCCTTCCTTCCTTCCTTCCTGCCTTCCTTCCTGCCTTCCTTCCTGCCTTCCTACCTGCCTTCCTTCCTACCTTCCTTCCTACCTACCTACCTTCCTACCTACCTTCCTACCTACCTTCCTACCTACCTTCCTAAATACCTTCCTTCCTACATGCCTTTCTTCCTACATTCCTTCCTTCCTACATTCCTACCTACCTACCTTCCTTCCTTTTGATCTCGCCCTTCCTTCCTTCCTTTCATCTCCTTCTTCCTTCCTTTCTTCCTTCTGGTTTCTATATATACGCATGTATAGTCACTGGACACTTCACAGAACTGATATTTTAGCTTCTGGAAGCTGGTTGTTGTGAGTGTGTGGACTTATAAATATGCTGAGTCAGGGTGTGGCTGCTGTCAAAATGACATATTATACCATCACTTGCCACCCTCACTGCCTTGTCAACACCCATGGGGTCCCATGCTCTTCTTCCCCACAGTCCTTCCTACCTACTTACCTACCTACTTACTTACCTACCTACTTACCTACCTACCTACTTACCTAATTACTTATTTTCTTTCATTCTTTCTTCCTTCTAGTATCCTGGGCATTGCTTTCGGTCACAAACTTCTCAAAACCATGAAATTCATCTTCACTGACACTTCTATCTATGTTAGAGTTATCACTTGGGAAGAGAAGAGTCCCAGATTCGCCCGGAGTCAGATATTTCTTACCGCTAAGCATGCTGAACAAGGACTATTGAAATGGCATTTCCACAATGCACCACTGGCTCCCCGATTTTTTTTATACTGCGCACACTGACCACACAGACCCATTCTCTCACATGTGGGCCTACCAGTTTCTCCCACTTATTTGAGGCCGCTAGAATTTACGTGTCTTAATACATCCGAAACAGTGGCTTGTAACACATATATATACGACCGAAACAGTCAAAGGGTTAATTGCAATTATTTGCTATATATTTTTGATTTAAATACATATTTACTATTTGCCATTTTCGAACCTTAACTCTATATACAGTATTATTAATCACTTTATTTGCTTAAAATTTGATTAAAACCATTTTTACTATTAGTACATTTTACTTTGTACAATTAATTTCTATATTCTCTTAAAATAGTTCTTTACATTCACTTACCTCATATTGCCTTTTATAAATTCTAAAGTTACAACCAGTGCAATATTGAATCCAAATAATTGTTCCAAAACAATTTAATACTAGTCATAGTAATTATTCCAACAATTTCATTAGCCAGTTCAATTAGTAAATCATCAACATTGTAAAAATATCCTATATCTCTGTGAATAATTGTTCAAAATTGTATTAATCCAATAGTTAGTAAGAATAATTAATCTAGTATCATATTATTAAGTTTACCATAATCCATTTTTCTTACGTCTAGTTATAGAATCACACTAAATCTTATGATTACAGGCATTGATCCTGACATCAACCTATTATTAAATGACTTACATGATTCCAATAGCAACTGTAATTACTACACAGTAGATCAAGCAAAGACATTACTCAGAGCCAACAATAACATAACTATCTTTAATTATAATGTTAGATCTTTGAGCAAACATTTTGATGACCTCACAGCACTACTCCAATCCCTACAGACCAATATGTCAATCAACACACTCACTGAGACCTGGCTAAAGCCTGGTACTATGCCATCCCAAGTTACACAACCATACACAACTGTAGGACAGATCAGCGAGGGGGTGGAATAGCTATATATTACTCGGAACAACTTGAATGTATCAATAACTCTTGCACAAGGGATGAGCATGGAGAATATATTATAGCAAAATTTAAATCAAAAGACCTGCAAAAACCCCTCACAGTGATAAACATCTACAGATCACCACAGTCAAGCATTCACCACTTTAGTGAAAAATTAGGAAACCTGATAACTGATGCACACATGAACAAAGACCATTTGCTTCTCACAGGAGATTTCAACATAAATCTCCTACATGACCAGGACCCACAAGTAACCAAATTCACAAACATTGAGCAACTGCTTGTTACTACCAACAATATCAAAACCTACAAGAATCTCTGAGACTAGTATCTCATTATTAGACCACATCTGGACTAACACTATATCCCCTCTAAAATCAGGCATAATCACAGACAACACCACAGACCACTACCCTACCTTTCTCATAACCAACCTAGGTAAGTTGCCCCAAGATATTACAAAAGTTACCTTCAGACTACATAATGAGTCAGCTGTTGATAACTGGCATAATGAGATAGAAACAAACAGATATTAATGAATGTATTAAGAATTTCCTTAAAAAAACCCACTACCTCTATAACAAACACTGCCCTAAAAAACTAAACAGATCACAGCTAAGAGACTTAAGCTTTTAGAAAAATCTTTTCTGCCTTACTCTAATGGCCATAGAGGAAAAAAGAGTTTCATTTACCTTTTTTAAAGTAAGTGGTGGATTGCTTTCATCCCAGTGTTGACCATCACCCCATCTGAAGGACTCTGGCTCTGTACCAAGCATGTCTAACTGGTGCGAGAGTGACTGTGACATGGCAGGAGAAAGTCCCATTGAATAAGATGACAAGTGTGAGTACGATCTTGACATTATGTCAAGATTGGAACCCTGTGAGATGCTGAACTATGGAAACAGAACAGACAAAATTAGTGAGCTGCATAGTCAAATTACCAATGTTAATAATGAGAAGTATTTTTTAAAAACAAGGCTCTTCTAACCTATGAAAAAAAGATTATTAGTTAAGGCATTTACAAATAATTTGATATGTTTCACAAGTCATGTAATAAATACTCCACATACAAAAAAAAAAAAATACATACATGTGTGCACGCACGCACGCACGCACGCACGCACACACACACACACACACACACGGGGCCAGGAGCTGAGTCTCGACCCCTGCAACCACAATTAGGTGAGTACACACAAGGAGAGCAGTCGTAGAGCCAGAAATTAATATGCACAGGTAAGAAGGGAGGCCCAAAGAAAATACGAGAATGACAGCAGCGAAAGCCAAATCTGACCCAAACCTGTTTTACAGCCACATCAGGAGGAAAACAACAGTCAAGGACCAGGTAATTAGGCTGAGGAAGGAAGGAGGGAGGGGAGGTTACAAGAAATGACTGCGAAGTATGTGAGGAGCTCAACATGAGATTCAAAGAAGTGTTCACAGAGGAGACAGAAGGGCCTCCAGAAAGGCAGAGAGGTGGGGTACACCATCAAGTGTTGGACACAATACATACAACCAAGGAAGAAGTGAAGAGGCTGCTAAGCGAGCTAGATACCTCAAAGGCGATGGCTACAACAATCTTCAACACATCTATCGAAATAGGGCGACTACCTGAAGTATGGAAGACAGCAAATGTAGTCCCAATTTTCAAAAAAGGAGACAGACACAAAGCATTAAACTACAGACCAGTGTCACTGACATGTGTAGTATGCAAGGTCATCGAGAAGATTATCAGGAGAAGAGTGGTGAAGCACCTAGAAAGGAATGAGCTTATCAACGACAGCCAGCACGGTTTCAGGGATGGGAAATCCTGCATCACAAACCTACTGGAGTTCTATGACAGGGTGACAGCACTAAGACATGAGAGAGAGAGAGAGAGAGAGGGGTGGGTAGATTGCATTTTCTTGGACTGTAAGGCGTTTGACAGTTCCACACAAGAGATTAGTGCAAAAGCTGGAGGACCAGGCAGGGATAACATGGAAGGCACTACAGTGGATCAGGGAATACCTGTCAAGAAGACAACAGTGAGCCATGGTACATGGCGAGGTGTCAGAGTGGGTGCCTGTAACAAGTGGGGTGCCACAGGGATCAGTCCTAGGACCAGTGCTGTTTCTGGCATTTGTGAACGACATGACAGAATGAATAGACTCCGAAGTGTCCCTGTTTGCAGATGATGTGAAGTTGATGAGAAGAATTCAATCGGACGAGGACCAGGCAGAACTACAAAGGATCTGGACAGGCAGCAGGCCTGGTCCAGCAACTGGCTCCTGGAGTTTAACCCCACCAAGTGCAAAGTCATGAAGATTGGGGAAGGGCAAAGAAGACCACAGACAGAGTACAGTCTAGGGGGGCCAGAGAATACAAACCTCACTCAAGGAAAAGGATCTTTGGGTGTGTATAACACCGAGCATGTCTCCGGAAGTACACATCAACCAGATAACTGGTGAAGCATATGGGCGTCTGGCAAACCTGAGAATAGCGTTCCGATATCTTAGTAAGGAATCGTTCAAGACACTGTACACTGTGTACGTCAAGCCCATACTGGAGTATGCAGCACCAGTTTGGAACCCACACCTGGTCAAGCACATCAAGAAATTAGAGAAAGTGCAAAGGTTTGCAACAAGATTAGTTCCGGAGCTAAGGGAAATGTCCTATGAAGAAAGGTTAAGGGAAATTGGCCTGATGACACTGGAGGACAGGAGGGTTAGGGAAGACATGATAACGACATACAAAATACTGCGTGGAATAGATAAGGTGGACAGAGACAGGATGTTCCAGAGAGGGGATACAGAAGCAAGGGGTCACAATTGGAAGTTGAAGACTCAAACGAGTCAAAGGGATGTTAGGAAGTATTTCTTCAGTCAGAGTTGTCAGGAAGTGGAATAGTCTAGCAAGTGATGTAGTGGAGGCAGGAATCAAACATAGCTTTATGATGAGGTATGATAAAGCTCATGGAGCAGGGAGAGAGAGAGGACCTAGTAGCGGTCAGTGAAGAGGAGGGGCCAGGAGCTAAGTCTCGACCCCTGCAACCACAATTAGGTGAGTACACACACACAGGAGCTGAGTCTCGACCAATGCAACCACAATTAGGTGAGTACACAGGACAGGATGTTCAGAGATGGGACACAGAAACAAGGGGTAACAATTGGAAGTTGAAGACTCAGATGAGTCAAAGAGATGTTATGAAGTATTTCTTTAGTCACAGAGTTGTCAGGAAGTGGAATAGTCTGGCAAGTGATGAAGTGGAGGCAGGAACCATACATAGTTTTAAGAAGGGGTATGATAAAGCTCATGGAGCAGGGGAAGAGAGGACCTAGTAGCGATCAGTGAAGAGGCGGGGCCACGAGCTATGTCTCAACTCCTGCAACCACAAATAGATGAGTACAAATAGGTGAGTACACACACACACACACACACACAGGAAAAGAGAGGAGATAGAGAGAGAAAGAGGAGAGAGAGAGAGAAGGGAGAGAGAGAGAGAAAGGGAGAGAAGAGAGAGGGAAAGAGTGAGAGGGAAAGAGAGAGTGAGAGGGAAAGAGAGAGAGGGAAAGAGAGAGAGGGAGAGAGGGAAGAGAGAGAGGGAAAGAGAGAGAGAGAACATTGCTTCATCTGAGATCATTTATCCCCAGGATGACTCAAGTCTGGAACACATTCGTACAGCATAATGATGTCAACGAAATAAAGTCAGTTGATCAAATGAAAATGCTGGCCCACAGATGGCTCCAACTTCATCCTGTTCTCTACTTGCATGTTTCAAAACAATAAAAATGCTTTCAAATGAGATGATGTAGGTAACAGCTCTTAGCTTGTCAATAAAGTTAAGAATCCTTAACTTGTGAATAGCTTGTCAATAAAGTTAGGGATCCTTAACCTAACCTTGTCAAACCCTGTGTAAAAAGAGAGAGAAAGAAAGAGAAAGAAAGAGAAAGAAAGAGAAAGAAGAGAGAAAGAGAGAAAAGAGAGAAAGAAAGAGAAAGAAGAGAAAAGAAAGAAGAGAAGAGGAAAGAAAGAGAAAGAAAGAGAAGAAAGAGAAAGAGAGAGAAAGAGAGAGAAAGAGAGAAAGAAAGAGAAAGAGAAAAGAAGAAAAGAGAGAGAAAGAGAGAAGAGAAGAAAGAGAGAGAAAGAAAGAGAGAGAAAGAAGAGAAAGAAGAGAGAAAGAAAGAGAGAGAAGAGAGAGAAGAGAGAGAAAGAGAAGAGAGAGAGAGAGAGAGAGAGAGAGAGAGAGAGAGAGAGAGAGAGAGAGAGAAAGAAAGAGAGAGAAAGAAAGAGAGAGAGAAAGAGAGAGAAAAGAAAGAGAGAAAGAAAGAGAGAGAGAGAGAAAAGAGAGAGAGAGAGAGAGAGAGAGAGAGAGAGAGAGAGAGAGAGAGAGAGAGAGAGAGAGAGAGAGAGAGAGAGCAGAGCAGAGTAGAGCAGAGCAGAAATCAGCAACTACAGACCAGTGTCACTCCTGTCAATAACTTGCAAGATTCTTCAGACAATAATCTCATGACAAATGACAGATTTTTGACTACCACTCACCACTTTGTGACCGTCAATATGGTTTCAGGAAAGGTTACTCTGCTGCTGATCTGTTGTTAAACCTCTTCACTAAGTGGCACCAGTCAGTGGATTGAATCCAAAGTAAGCTGTGTGGTAGCACTGGACATTGCTGGTGTTTTAGACCAAGTATAGCACCAAGGCCTCTTGGCAAAACTGCAAGCAGTGGGAATTGCAGGCTCTACACTATGTCTCCTCAGTGATTACCTTCAAGGTAGGTCTCTAAGTGTAGCTCTCAATAAGACAAAATCAGCAAGACATCCTAACATCCTACTGGGGCAATTGTTCCACAGGGAAGCGTGCTTAGGCCATTGTTATGTAATGTCTACTTCAATGACCTTCTTCATCTCATCCCAGAATCCCATGCATATGCAGATGACTGTACTCTGACATTTACTTATCCAAGAGAGCAAATGCCAACTGCTCTAAGCTACATCAATCACCAGCTAAGAGCTATATCAACAGGAGGGCCCTGTTTGTAAGGCTCTTTGGTTCCCAACCCCTGTGTGATAAGCAAAAATCACCAGTGGGTGGAAAAGAGCAGTTTTTTTTATTATCGAATGCATCTAAAATGCCTGATAATGTGTTTATACTATCACATAGTGCTCAGTACAGCAAGGTATAAAAAAAATAGATAAAGTTAAATAAATACAATGAACATACAAAACTTACCTTAACCCTTTCACTGTTCAGACCCCTGCTCACAAACTTTCACTGTTGAGACTCCTGCTCAAAAACTTGTTCTCAGTGTCGAAGAATTTAAAAAAAAAAAAATTCTTATGAAATGATAGAGAATCTTTTCCCGATGGTAATGGAACCAAAAAAACGAAATCTGAAGGAAAACCTATAGAATTACACTCTCACAAAGTAAGCGCTCTTGGTGATATTTACACATCGCCAATTTTGCCCAATTTGAGCCCTATTTTCAGCCAATTCCATTGTTCCAGTCGACCAAACTCAATAGTTATTTCGCTAGAACTGCATTTATTCTATCGATTGAGTACAATAAACTGCCCATTTACTGATTTCAACTACCCAATAAAGTGATCAGAATTGGTAATTTGGCCAATTTCATACACAATTCAAGTAAGGTCAATTTCAAAATAGGGGTCAGAATAAACAATGCAGACATTCCTAGCACTAAAATAATATTTTATCTGTTCATCAGTCATGTCTCCAAGCCCCTCTTATATTATGCTTGCTTTCCATTTTGAATTTTTATTCACACAAAAAATAGAAGATTTACTGTTATGCAGACTACTGCATTATTGTTAAAATGGTATAAATAATATCAGCGCATTTGTGAAAGCATATTAGATCCACCAGTTGATGTGTATTGGACGTGTGGCGTGATTTGTTTACTCTTGAACATCGGCAAAAATCGAACATTTCCGCTAGTTTGAGCTCAATTTCAAGGTACTTTTTTCCGAAAACCATTCAAAATCATCTTTATTTCTGTAACATATCTTCCAGTCTATCAAATGAGACCAAGAAAAAACGAACACAACCATAAATACTATACATAAATACACTGCAAAGACGGTGTTTTAAACCAAAAACATGGTCAGTTTTTTTTTCTCATTATGCACTGCATGCTGCAGGATTTTTTTATACTGTGCACACTGACCACACAGACCCATTCTCTCACATGTAGGCCTACCAGCTTTCTCCCACCAGATTTGAAGGCGTTAGAATTTTGGCATAGTATTACGGGACCAACACTGGCTTGCAAGCCGTAATATTATGGGTCCGACAGTGAAAGGGTTAAAATATAACACTGGTCTCTTTTCCTTATGTAACTGTTGTGCGAAAACGGCAGAAAAGTGGTGAAAGTGCAGAACATAATGAACAATGGCTCAATTGAAAGCCAACAAAAACGTGGAACACCAAAAAGAGGGTGCCAAATATGCAATGCCCTCCTGTATTACATATATACTATACCAATAATAATACATACATACTATCTCACAATAATTTTACATAATTATACATCTTTTGTTATAAATCATTCTCTGCTAGATTTTAAAGCCTAAGAAATTACAGCACAGGGAGAAAAATACAGTACAGTGGACCCCCGAGTATCGTAAGGCTCATATTTCATAAAAATCGTGTTTTGTAAGCTTTTTTCGATTTCGTGTATCGTAAAATCCCTCGTGTTTCGTAACGTATTAGACCTGTCCGCCTGCTCCGCGCCTGCACAGGACGCCCGCCAGTGAAGCGTTGTTTACCATTGAGAGAACATTACCCAGCGCGCTCTTTCAAACATTCACAATACATTTGGTGTCTTTTTTGGTGGTTTAGTGATTGTCACTGTGAAATAAGTCACCATGGGTCCAAAGAAGCATCCTACTGGCACCCCTGTGGTAAAGAAAGTGAGGAACACCATCGAACTGAAGAAAGAGATTATAGAAAAATATGAGAGTGGCGTACGTCTAAGTGAGCTTGCCAGGATGTACAAGAAAACCCCATCTACTATCAGCTCTATCCTGGCAAAGAGAAATAAGATCAAGGAAGCTAATGTTGCAAAAGGGGTTGATATGTTAACGAAAAATAGATCAAAAACAGTGGATGAGGTTGAGAAGTTATTGGGGTTTGGATCATTGAAAAACAGATAGCGAGTGATAGTATTTCCACGGCGATAATTTGTGAAAAGGCAAGGAAGCTGCACGCAGATCTTGTCAAGACAATGCCTGGAACCAGTGGTGAGGCGAGTGATTTTAAAGCCAGCAAAGGCTGGTTTGAGAGGTTTAAGAAATGTAGTGGCATACACAGTGTTGTGAGGCATGGTGAGGCAGCCAGCTCAGACAAACGTGCAGCTGAAAAGTTTATGAGTGAATTCCAGGGGTTCGTAGAGGCTGAACAATTCCTCCCCCAACAAGTGTTTAATTGTGATGAAACAGGCCTGTTTTGGAAGAAAATGCCCAACAGGACCTTCATTCAAATTTCGTAAATTTCGTGTTAAATAATAGCTCCTCGAACGGATTAATTATGATAGTCGAGGGACCACTGTACTTACAGGTCTTATGGTAATGATATAAGCATATGTTAATGGCACTTACCTGTGAATATCTAGCCCACTGCTCCACTCGACTCTCCTTCTTACGCACCAATGTAAAGTTTCCAGTGTTATCACACTGCGGACTGGCTGAATCTCTTCCATCAAATAATATGGAGTCCTGAAAATTGTATAGTGGTAATTTATAACACAGTAGATAATTATTATTATTATTTAACACACTGGCCATTTCCCAACAAGGCAGGGTGGCTCACTCCATAACTATCTTGCCAGAGGGGTACCAATACTAGTTTAAAAGTGCAACATATCTCCACCCCTCCTTCAGAGTGCAGGCACTGTACACCTCCAGAACTAAACTCCAGTTAACCGGCTTCCCTGAATCCCTTCATACATGTTACTTTGCTCACACTCCAACAGTACGTCAAGTCATAAAAATCACTTGCTTCCACTTACTCCTATCTAACACTCACACATGTTTGCTGGATATCTAAGCCCCTCACACACAAAACTTCCTTTACCCCCTCCCTCCAACCTTTCTTAGGATGACCCCTACCCCACCTTCCGTCCACTACAGATTTATACACTCCAAGTCATCCGATTTTGTTCCAGTCTCTCTAAATGTCCAAATCACCTCAACAACCCTTCCTCAGCCCTGTGGATAATACTTTTATTAATCCCGCACCTTCTTTTAATCTCCAAGCAACGAATTCTCTGAATAATTTTCACACCACACACTGCCATCAGACACAACATCTCCATTGCCTCCAGCCTCCTCCTTGCCGCAATATTCACCACTCATGCTTCACACCCTTATAAGAGCATTGGTATCACTATACTCTCATACATTTCCTTTTTGCCTCCATGGATAAAGTTCTTTGTCTCTACAGATTCCTCAATGCACCATTCACCTTTCTTCCCTCATCAATTCTATGGTTCACTTAGTCTTTCATAAACCCATTTGCTGGCAAGTCCACTCCCAAATATCCGAACACATTCACTTAATCCATACTCCCTCCCTCCAATCTGATATCCAATTTTTCATTGCCCAATTTTTTTTTGTTATTCCTCATCACTTTGCTCTTTCTTATGTTCACTTTTAATTTACTTCTTTTACATACCCTTCCAAATTTGGGATTAAGGTTTGAACTTGTGGCTCCAATTTCTCAGATCAAGTCATTTATGAGCATAAACATACAATACCTCCTTTGAAGGGCATAATATATAATCATTCTGGAAATACAGAAAATGACAAAAATATTGCTTGTGTTTATAATTTCACTTTGTCTATGGTCATTATGCTGACATACCACAACACACACTAATGATTTTTCCAGAAGTGCCCACACATCACAGTGCAAAGAAGTAACCCTATTTCAATTCCATTTGTTTTATTACCTTTGGAAATTTTAACTTCCTATTTTCAGAAGAAATTTTTAAATTGAGATACAGAAGTGACATTTAACCCTGTCACTGTTGGTCACATTATTGATGCCAGGGCCCCTCATAATGATCTATATCTTGAGCTCAGCTCCCTCAGATAAGCTGAGAGTGGAAAATTTTGGCCTAGTTATGAGAGAATGGGTCTGTGCCACGAGTGTGCACAGAATAAAAAACCCTACCCGACACGGTGCATGATGGGAAAAGCAAAACTCGAACCTTGTGTTTTGGTTTAAAATAGCAACTTGGAGGAGTTTTCTAGGTTGGTTTATATGGTTTATTGGCTGTTTCTTAGAATCATTTGATAGATTAGAAGAAATACTACTGAAACATAAATGATTTTGGTTGGTTTTAGTACTGGACATAGCTTGAAATCAGGCTCAAAGTAGCAGAAACATTTGATTTTTGCCAATTTTTCCTGAGAATGGGTAAGGGCCCCTCTACACCCCCTTGTTCTATTTTATGGGTTTTTATCAGGTCCAATACAATTATTGGGATGCCTTAAAAAATAACTAATCATTCCTGGTTATATGGTGAATTCAAAATGGAAGTGATTAATGAACAGAGGAAATTTTTAGTGCTTTGAATGTCTACAATGCTTATTTTGGTAGTTTTTTTTATTGATTTTGTTTTAATAATTTTGTGTAAAACTGGCTAAAATACCAATTTCTATGTACTTTACAGGGCTGTTCTGATAGTTGAATGGACAGTTTCTTGTGTT
This sequence comes from Cherax destructor, assembly GCA_009830355.1. Taxonomy (NCBI): domain Eukaryota; kingdom Metazoa; phylum Arthropoda; class Malacostraca; order Decapoda; family Parastacidae; genus Cherax; species Cherax destructor. The sequence continues at coordinate 11,667 of WNWK01020562.1, read as the reverse complement.
TAATCAACAGAACAGAAAGGATACTAGTGAAATAGCTAAGCATTTAGATGAATTGAGAAAAAGAAACAGGCTTAAAATAGGACTCAAAATGGGCAAAACTGCCAATGTGTAAATTGCACTCAGACCGCTAACTTCGCATCTGCGTAATTCCATAAGTTTTCCATCAAATTTCATGCTTTGAGTAACATTACCTTCAGAAAAACATTCTCTATTTTTTTTTAATATTGACACTGTGTACACTTTTAATTTCGGGGCATTGGACAGTGCAGGGGTTAACCCTTTCACTGTTGGTCACATAGATCTACATCAGTGGGATCACTGTTAGTGCCAATGCGTAATTCACAGCAACTTTAAATTTGTTTTAAATTTGCTGCGAGCAGCAAGTTTTGGCCTATACATGAGAAAATGGGTCTATGCAGTGGGTATGCACAGTACAAAAAATCCAGCTCCATGCAGTACATGATGGGAAGAACTGACCTCTAATCTCATTTTTTTTTTTTCAACATGATGGCCATCTCTCACCTAGGCAGTATGACCCAAAAAAGAAAAACACTTTCACCATCACTCAACACTTTCACCATCACTCACACAAAATCATTGTCTTTGCAGAGGCGCCCAGATATGACAGATTAGATGTCACTCCAAACAGCCAATATCCCAAACCCCTCCTTTAAAATGCAGGCATTGTACTTTCCACCTCTAGGACTCAAGTCCGGTTAAACGGTTTCCCCGAATCCCTTTATTAAATATTACCTTGCTCACACTCCAATAGCTTGTCAGGTTCAAAAAACATTCATCTCCACTCCTGTCTAACATGCTCAAACATGCCTGCTGCATGTCCAGGCCCGTTGCACACAAAACCTCTTTTACCCTCCTCCCTCCATCCTTTCTTAGGATGACCCCTACCCCTCCCCCCTCCACTACAGATTTATACACCTTCCAAGTCAACCTATTTTTTTCCATCCTCTCTAAATGAAAAAACTACCTCTTCAGCCCTCTGCCCAATACTTTTAGTACCTCCACACCTCCTACTTTCCACACTACGAATTCTCTGCATAATATTTACACCACACATTGCCCTTAGACACGACATGTCCACTGCGTCCAGCCTCCTCGCTGCAGCATTCAAAATCCATGCTTCACACCCATATAACAGTGTTGGTACCACTATACTCTAGTACATTCCCTTAAAAAAAAAAACCATACCACGGGTGGGGTTCGAACCCGCAGTCAGAGTCTCAAAACTCTAGACCGTCGCGTAAGCCACTGGGCCAGCTAGCTTCAATAAGATTCATCCAACTAGGACGGCTTTGAGGGGGACTTGAGCTAGAGTTCGTCACGGTCATGCTAGCGGGAGATTCGTCTGTAAAAACTTGCATTTGTGGACACAGTGGTGCCTATGCTAACCTTCCTATGGTGTAGAAATATACCTAGTTGGATGAATCTTATTGAAGCTAGCTGGCCCAGTGGCTTACGCGACGGTCTAGAGTTTTGAGACTCTGACCGCGGGTTCAAACCCCACCCGTGGTATGGTTTGTTTGCAATCGTGTCATTACGATTTCGTGAGTCAGGTACATTCCCTTCTTTGCCTCCATGGATAACGTTTTTTATCTCCACAGATGCCTCAAAGCACCACTCACCTTTTTTCCTTCAATTCTATGATTAACCTTGTCCTTTATAAACCCATCTGCCGATAAATCTACTCCCAAATATCTGAACACTCACTTTTTCCATACTCCCTCCAATGTGATATCCAATTCTTCTTTACCTAATGATACCCTTATCACCTTACTCTTATCTACGTTCACTTTCAACTTTCTTTCTTTATATACCCTCTAATCTTATACAGGTCGGCCATCACTAATCCGGCAATCAGTAATCCAGTTCCATCAGTAATCCGGCACTAATTTCGGTTAGCATAATTTCAAATTTCCAGGGTCACCATACCATCCTGCTACTACTGTTTGGTGGCACTTCTTGCTGCATAAGTCATTCCAATGGCTTTTTCTCCATTTATTGTTATAACCCACTCACTTTTAGCCCTAGCCATGGTTCCAATGAATAAAAGAAATGCTTCTCATTGTGTAAAGCACATACACCATACATTGTCCATAAAAGATAAGGTGGCTTTGAAGCCACTGTCGGTCGCCATGAGCTTAGCTCACTCACATAAGCTGTGACTGGTAAATTTGGGCCTACATATGAATGAATAGGTCTGTGTGGTAAGTGTGCACTATATAACAAAAATCCTGCAGCAAGCAGGGCATGAGAAAAAAATTGCGACTGTGTTTTTGGTGTAAAACAGCGACTTTGCAGTGTATTTTTGTGTGTGTTTTATGGTAGTACAGTGGAACCCCAGATTTCGTAGGCACCAAATATCATACGTTTCGGATTTAAAACACTATTTTTTTGTGCTTAACTATTGAGTGAGACTGCGAAATAAGCCACCATGGGCCCCAAGAAAGTTCCTAGTGCCAGATCTTTGGTAAAGAAGGTGAGAAACATGATAGAACTCAAGAAAGAGATTGCAGAAAAATACGAAAGTGGCGTAGGTTTAGCCGAGCTTGCCAAGATGAATGGGAAGTTGAAATCAACAATCTGTTCCATCCTGGCAAAGAAAGTAGAAATTAAGGAAGCTAAAGTTGAGAAAGAGGTAAATATGCTAATGAAACAGAGATCACAAACAATCGAAGATGTGGAGAAGTTGTTGTTGGTGTGGATCAATGAAAAACAGTTAGCAGAAGATAGTGTTGTGGAGTCGATCATTTGCGAAAAGGCTAGGCAGTTGCATGCGGATCTCGTAAAGAAAAATGCCTGGAATGTGTGCTGCTGTTAGTGAACTTAAGGCCAACATAGGATGGTTCAACAGATTCAAGAAGCGTAGTGGCATACACAGTGTTGTAAGGCATGGTGAGGCTGCAAATTCAGGCAAACGTGCGGCCGAAGAATTCCTTGATGAATCCAAGGAGTACGTAGAGGCTGAAGGATTCGTCATCAGTCAAGCGTTGTTTACTATTGAGAAAACATTACCCAGTGCTCTCATTCAAACATTTCACAATAAATTTATTGTGTTTATTGCTGGTTTAGTGATTGTCACTGTGAAATAAGTCACCATGGGTCCAAAGAAGCTTCACACGTCGATAAAGGCTATAGCACCAGCCAGCGATAAAGTGTAGAATTAACAGTGTAGCAATGGAAATAAGTCACTCTGTCTGACTTTCTTGGGTTATCCTAGGTTTTCTACACATATGCTGCTATGTATGATAATCTATGTAACTGGATTTGTGTATACCTGAATAAACTTACTTAACCCTTTCAGGGTTATTGACGTACTAGTACGGCTTACGCCCTGGGGTTATTGACGTACTAGTACGCCTAAATTCTAGCGCCCTCAAATCAAGCAGAAACAGGCTGTTAGGCTAGATGTGATAGAATGGGTCTGTGCGGTCAGTGTCGCAGTATAAAAAAATTCCTGCACCACAAGTGCATAATGAGAAAATAAAACTCTGACCGTGTTTTTGGTTTAAAACAGCGACTTTGCAGTCTATTTTCGTATGGTATTTATTGATGTATTCTCGTTTTCTTGGTCTCATTTGATAGACTGGAAGATATATTACAGAAATAGAGATGATTTTGATTGGTTTGATAACGACAAGTACCTTGAAATTAAGCTCAAAGTAGTGAAAATGTTCGATTTTTGACGTATGTTCAAGAGTAAACAAATCACACCATGCATCCAATACACATCAACTGGCGAGTCTAATATTCATGCACAAGTGCTATAATATTATTTATACCATTTTTACAATGATGCAGTTGTATACATAACAGTAAATCTTCTATTTGTTTGCGAGAATAAAAATTAAAAAATGAAAAGCAAAAGTAATGTAAGAGGGGCCTGGAAACGTGACAAATGAACAGAAGACGTTATTTTAGTGCCAGGAATGTCTGCCTTGTTTATTCTGGACCCTATTTTGAAATTGGCATCGTTTGAAATTTGTGTGAAATTGGCCGAAATTGCCATCTTCTGACCACTATTTTGGGTAGTTGTAATAGGTAAATAGGCGGTTTCTTGTATTCAATCGATAGAAGAAATGGAGTTCTGGAAATAGCTCTAATTTTAGTTGCCTGAAACATTGGATTTGCCGAAAATAGGGCTCAAAGTGGGCGAAATCGCCGATGCGTAAGTGTCATGGCTGCCGCTAACTTCGCGAAAGCATAATTCCGTTAGTTTTTTATCAAATTTCATAATTTTTGTGGCGTTATGATCGGAAAAAGATTCTCTATCATTTCATAAGAAAAATAATTTTTTTATTTTTTAAATTCTTGGACCGAGCGAGTTTTGGAGACCCCTTGGACCCTGGAAGAGGTTAAGTAAGTTAGCGATTAAGCGATAGAAAATGATGACACGAAACTTAACTCCTACAATGTTGTTTGAGGAATATAGGGGCATTGACAAGAGCGCCGCTCTCTGCCACCATCTCCTCTAAGGTAAGTGTAAATATTTTTTATTTATATAATTTGAATATTTCTTATTTATAAATTAAAGTGTAAATATTTCTTACACACACGCCATAGAAGAGAGGCTTACAGATGTTTCGGTCCAACTGGATCATTTACAAAGTCACCTACAAAAGAAAAGGTAGAAGGGGTATTTATAGGCCAGCAGACGGGGAAGGGCACAAGAAAGTGGTGGAGGGCACTTTCTTGTGCCCTCCCCGCTCTGCTATTCTACCTTTTCTTTGTGTTGTGTATAAATACCCCTTCTACCTTTTCTTTGTGTTAGTGTGACTTTGTAAATGGTCCAAGTCGGACGAAGAATGTCTGTAAAGCTCCTCTCTTCTATGTGGGGTTGTATTATTCCAGTCCGGTATTGTGCCTTTTTTGTTATAAATATTTCTTATTTATACATAGACCGTCATTTAGCATGGTGAGTTACGTTCCTGAAAACGTTGTGTTAGATAATTAAAAGAACTTAGGGGAAAAATAGGGTTACGTTCCTGGGAGTCCCAAAAGCCAAACAAGTTTTTTTAGACCAAAGATCTTACAAAAATAAAAGTGATATGCAATTGTAGTTCATTATCTTGATGTACAGTGGACCCCGAGTAAGAGCATAATTCATTCCAGAAGCCTGCTCAAGTGACATTCCAGGCAATTTACTCCCTTGAAGGAATAATGTCAAGTAGGTTAGTCTATTTCAGACCCCCAAAAATACACTTACAAAAGCACTTACAATATTATACTTACATAATTGTACGATTTCCGGGTGCTCGACTCAGGGGTCCACTCTATTATGTTGTTTTTACTGCTTAAGACTACAAATGTAATAGAAATAATAGTATTTATCTTAAATTGTGGGTGCTGGTGTTTGTGGATGATTGTGAAGAGAGTGGAGTTATGCTGTGGCCCTACTGGGCTGAGGTGGATAGTAGAAGTTCTTGAACTGAAGTCGATGGTTGAACTGAGTGTCTAACTTTAAGTCAGTAAAGTAAGTCAGTAAAATTCAGTAAGTCAGTCAAGCCATTCAGTAAGTCAGGCAAAGTCATTCAGTAAGTCAGTCAAGTCATTCAGTAAGTCAGTCAAGCCCATTCAGTAAGTCAGCCCAAGTCATTCAGTAAGTCAGTCAAGTCATTCAGTAAGTCAGTCAAGTCATTCCAGTAAGTCAGTCAAGTCATTCAGTAAGTCAGTCAAGTCATTCAGTAAGTCAGCAAGTTCATCTCAGTAAGTCAGTCAAGTCATTCAGTAAGTCAGATAAGTCATTCAGTATGTTAGTCAAGTCATTCAGTAAGTCAGTCAAGTCATTCAGTCAGTCAAGCCAGTCATTCAGTCAGTCAGTCATTCAGTCAGTCAAGTCAGTCAGTCAGTCAGTTCAAGTCAGTCAGTCAAGTCAGTCAGTCATTCAGTCAGTCAAGTCAGTCACACAAACTTATGTTTACATCTTTTTATGTGTACAAAGTAACACTTCATTACGGCCACGGGTTATGTCTTGTCTAATATCTTTGTTTTATTCGTTAATTCAAGATCAAAACACAATTCACTCTCTCTTATTCTTCACAAACACAGCTGGCTTGTAGCCAGGACTTCTTGATGCGTATGAAATACGTACGAATGCTGGGATGGTGGGGTCCGTGGTGGCTGGGTAAGGCGGGTGGTGTCTGCTGAACCACAACAACAAGACTGCTTGTGAGAATGGTTATTTGTTTTTCCTTCCCACAAACTGTAAGTAAGTTTATTCAGGTATACACAGATACAGTTACGAAGATTATCATACATAGAAGCATATGTGTAGAGAACCTAGGATAACCCAAAAAAGTCAGAGTGACAGTATTTCCATTGACTGACTTTTTTTGGGTTATCCTAGGTTCTCTACACATATGCTGCTATGTATGATAATGTATGTAACTGTACTCACCTAATTGTGGTTGCAGGGGTCGAGACTCAGCTCCTGGCCCCGTGTATCTGAATAAACTTACAGTTTGCAGGAAGGAAAAACAAATTCCCTTTTCCTCAAAGCATGAGGATTCTTAGGCAGTAAATAACCATGGGCTTACACTTGAAATCACCTGATGCATTACCGAAAAGGAGCAAGGTGAAGCGATCCTTTGCTGTCTTGAAGCCTGGTGCACTTTTCTCTTGCTGACTGATATAAGTTCGTGTTGGCATTTTCTTCCAGAAAACACTTGTCTCGTCAGCATTAAACACTTGATGTGGCTCATAGCCACCCTTAGTAGGACCCCCACTGACTCAATGGTTTAACCCACCGCGGGCGACCGTGCGCTCAAAAATTTTCCCCTCCTGCCGAACCGTGTAATATCATCTTTACGTCGTGTAAGATGATAATGTGTCGCAAATTCTTAAATCGTGCAATACCCGTAACATGCAACATAATCTCGTGCTAAATGACGTTCTACTGTAATTCATAGACAGATATATTCCTACCTCACCTCCCACAACGTACTTAACCACTGTCAATTTGGATTCAGGCCTAATAAAAATACAAATGATGCCATTATACACATGCTAGAAATAATTTACATCGCTCTAGAGAAAAAAAAAATCCCAGTGGGAATCTTCATTGATTTACGTAAAGCTTTTGATACAGTTGACCATGATTTGTTACACCTAAAATTATCACACTATGGTATAAGAGGGCACTCCCTCAACTACCTAAAATCATACCTTAGCAACAGAAACCAATATGTGTACACAAATGGAGCAAGCTCTACCGCACAAACTATTACAATAGGTGTCCCACAGGGAAGTGTTCTTGGCCCACTTCTCTTTCTCATTTACATTAACGACCTACCAAATGCATCTCAACTACTCAAACCCATACTATTTGCAGATGACACTACATACGTTATCTCTCACCCAAGCCCAGACATACTTGCCAACACTGTAAATGCTGAATTGCAGAAAATATCTACCTGGATGATGACTAACACACTTACTCTCAATATTGATAAAAGCTATTTCATTCAGTTTGGGAACAGAGCTACAAATGTACCACTTAACATAATGATAAACGGGACCTCTATCACAAAAGTCACTGAGGGAAAATTCTTAGGAATCCATCTTGACAGTGGCCTAAAATTTCAGACACATATACAACAAATTTCAAAGAAAGTCTCAAAGACCGTTGGAATACTATCCAAGATACGGTACTATGTTCCACAACCAGCTCTCCTTACCTTATATCACTCACTCATTTACCCCTACCTCACCTATGGAATCTGCGCATGGGGCTCAACATCAATAACTCATCTCAGACCATTGATAACACAACAAAAGGCAGCAGTTAGAATGATAACAAATTCACACTCCAGACAACATACTCCACCAATATTAAAAAATCTAAACTTACTCACCATAAAAGACATCCATACTTTTTACTGTGCCTATTACATACATAGAACAATCTATGCAAATATTAACCCACCACTTAAACTTCTCCTTACCAACTTTAACAGAACACATGACCATAACACTAGACACAGATCACTCCTCGATGTTCCCCGTGTCCATCTAACACTATGCAAAAACTCAATGCATATAAAAGGCCCAAAAATTTGGAATTCATTACCTGTGATTGCCAAAGAAACCCTGCCTGTACCCCAATTCAAAACGATGCTAAAAAACCACCTTCTCACCCAAACTTAGGTGCACAATATCAGACATTCCCAACAAAGTTGATTAATCACTAAAATGTAAAAACCTGTTATAAATAATGCATATTGAGCTAACTGTTTCTATAACATTAACAAAAAAATAATTCACTCTCTTGTACTCTGTGTAACTTATATAATGACCATATAAACTGAAATTGCAATGCAACTAATTGTTTTAAATTGTTTGATCTCATTCAATTAATTGCATTGCAACAATTAATAAATTATTATGTTCAACTTATGTTCAAATTTTACAACTCACATACACAATTATACCTATTTTGTAAATTATCAACCATAATTTTTTACCATGTAGTCTACTATTAATTAGTCTTAAGAATGCCCACAATGCACAACATATTAGGGGCTTTTGGCATGTACACCTCATTTATACCTAACTATGTATCATGTCTAAATAACAACATTGTATCATGTCTAAATAAACTATTATTATTATTATTATTATAATATATAAACTAATTGTTAAATTCTTTAATTTTTGTACTACCTCAATTTCATAAACCTAGTTAATCACTACAATTACCTAACCTTAATACCAGTATAATCATTGTATAGAGTAAGTTTGCCTGATTTACTCCAATATTGGAGCAAACCTAGTATTAAGTCTGCCCGAAATGTCTAGCATGCCTAGGCATGCTAATGGCCATCTTTGTAATTATAGTCCTTAGTCCTTAAAATGTAAAACACGCATTGTAATTTTTACAGAGAAATAAATCAATTTGAATTTGAATATATAAACTAATTGTTAAATTCCTAAATTTTTAAACTACATCAATTTTGTAAACCTAGTTAATCACTACAATTACCTAACCTTAATACCATTATAATCATTGTGTCACTATAGAGAAAGATCTAGTATAAGACTGCCTGAAATGCCTAGGCATACCTAGGCATATTATTGGCCTTCTTGTAATACTTACTTCATAAAATGTCTAAATAAGATAATATGTAAACCCCACTTTGTAATATTATCAGAAATAAAGTTGATTGATTGATGGAAGATGAAGCTGAATGTAACTGGTGCTACCATGTGGTACCCTGGTGTCCCCGATTTTTTTCATACGGCACACACTGAGTGCGCAGACCCATTCTCTCATGTCTAGATGACTAAGGCCTATCGTGCCAATTTTGAAGGAATAAAAAATAAAATGTAAATACAGTGGACCCCCGGAGTTCGTGATTAATCCGTTCCAGAGGGCGCTGCGAACACCGAATATAACGAACTCCGAATCTATTTTCCCCATAAGAAATAATGGAAATTCAATTAATCCATTTCAGACACCCAAAAGTATTAAAATAAATATTGTTTTCACATTAAATTACACAGAAAATAATGAGATTCAAAGTACATAAAACAGTAATAACTTGACACTTATTTTTACTGAAGAGTTGTTGATGTGTGGAAGATGGAAGAAGGGGAGAAGAAGGAGTAGTTGCTAGTGTTTGGAAGGGGACTCCCCTTCCATTAACACTTCAGGTACCAAGTTCTTTTCTGGGGTTACTTCCCTTCTTTTTCTTTTAATGCCACTTGGACCAGCTTGAGAGTCACTGGACCCCTGTTGCTCAAAAAAGAGTTCCAGAGAGTTCTGTTTCTGGCGAATGTTTGGAATTGTGCTGGCGACAGGGGTGTGTGTTTGTGGAAAAGACAAGATACAGTCAACCCTTGGTTTTCGTTTGTCTCAGTTTTCTCCGATTTTGTTTTTCGTGCACTTTTTTCGTTGAAAAATTGTCTCAGTTTTCGCCGATGGTACTGAACCTGTCCACCAGTGCCGCTGACATACAAAGGCTGTAGGCCGGCCACCCACGCACATTGTCATGCAGTCTAGCATTGTTTATGCTTGAGTGAACATCACCCCAGTTCATACAAAACATTTATTAACAATTCATTGTTTTTGGCCCTTGATTATTGTGTGTGACTACTAAATACGCTACCATGGGCCCAAAGAAAGCTCCTAGTGCCAGTTCTTTGGTAAAGAAAGTGAGGAACACCGTAGAAATGAAGAAAGAAATAATAGAAAAATATGATAGTGGTGTACGTATTGCCGAGTTCGCCAAGATATACAAGAAATCCCCATCAACCATCAGTTCCATTGTTGCGAAGAGAAAAGAAAATATGGAGAAATTGTTGTTGGTGTGGATAAACAAAAAACTGCTACCGGGTGACAGTGTTGTGCAGTCATTAATTTGTGAAAAAGCATACCGATCTTGTCAAGAAAATGCCTGGAACCAGTGATGATGTTGATGAATTTAAGGCCAGCAAAGGCTGGTTCGAAAACTTCAAGAAGCGAAGTGGCATACACAGTGTTGTAAGGCATGGTGAGGGTGCCAGTTCAGATAAACATGGGGCTGAAAAATTTGTGCATGACTTTAAAGAATATGTAGAGGCAGAAGAATATAAACCCCAACAAGTGTTTAATTGTGACGAAACAGGCCTCTTTTGGAAGAAAATGCCAAGGAGGCCCTACATCACGCAGGAGGAAAAGGCAATGCCAGGACACAAGCCAATGAAAGACAGGCTAACTCTAATGTTGTGTGGGAATGGTAGTGGGGATTTCAAAGTGAAGCCTTTACTGGTGTATCACTCTGAAAATCCCAGAGTGTTCAAGAAATACAGTGTTGACAAGAGTAAATTGTGTGTGATGTAGAAGTCTAATGCTAAGGCATGGGTCACTAGGGAAATTTTCCTGGAATGGTTTAATCAAGTGTTTGGCTCCAGTGTGAAGAAATATCTATTGGACAATAAATTGCCACTTAAGTGCCTCCTGGTAATGGACAATGCTCCTGCTCATCCTCGAGACTTGGAAGACCAATTGTCTAAGGATTTCAAATTTGTAACAGTGAAGTTCTTGCCTCCTAACACCACTCCTCTCCTCCAGCCCATGGACCAGCAGGTCACTGCAAACTTCAAAAAACTGTACACCAAAGCAATGTTTCAAAGGTGCTTTGATGTGACCAATTGACCCTAAAAGAGTTCTGGAAGGGAGTGACTTCCAGGACGATGAACTCTGCTTGGAGAAAGTTGTGGCCAGATTGTGTCCCAGAGAGGGATTTTGAAGGGTTTGGGGCTGACCCTGAGGAGCCTATGGAAGTTGTGGAAAGTACAGTGGACCCCCGCTATTCGAACGGCTCGGCAGTCGAACAAATCGTCATTAGTACAAAAATTCAAATCATCATGCGAACAAATTATCGCGAGTCGACGAATACGTTCGTGACCTGTCGGCCCAGGCGCTTGGGTGCCTCACAGCGCAGGCGTGGAGAGCCAGTCCCGCGTTGTTTACACTCGAGAGAACAATACCCTGCACGCTTCCTAGACATTTCACACTTAATTATAATTTTTGGAGTTTGTTCATTAAGTGCGACTGTGAAATAAGCTACCATGGGGCCCAAGAAAGTTCCTAGTGGTACCCTGGGCTGATAAAAGTGAGAAACACCGTAGAAATGAAGAAGGAAATAATACAAAATACGAGAGTGGTGTGCG
>WNWK01020561.1:0-35600 GCA_009830355.1 Cherax destructor | reverse complement strand
ACACAGGATTTTCCTTCCTGAAACTGTGCTGGTTGTCGTTTATAAGCTTGTGTCTTTCTAGGTGCTCCACCACTCCCCCTCCTGATGATCTTCTCCATGTGTGGTGTGTGTGTGTGTGTGTGTGTGTGTATGTGTGTATGTGTGTGTGGGGTGTGTGTGTGTGTGTGTGTGTATGTGTGTATGTGTGTGTGTGTGTGTGTGTGTGTGTGTGTGTGTGTGTGGATGATTAGCACATCATGAGAGTACACGAGAGTACACGGTGGTATACGGTGGTACATAAGAGCACATTGGAACGCAGAATTTATGGGAGAACGTAAGAGTGCGTGAGATTTCATACGAGTACATTGGAGTACCTGGAAATGTATGGGCTAGGTAGGTAGCACAATACTTTTAATCTACTCTGAGGCAGGAGAATGTTCTCTCCTCCACTAACTGAAATTTCTATTACTATAATTTGTGTTGCACCTCTTGCCTGAGTTTCATATCACTGTTTCTCGTTATTGAATCACTTTGTACTTCAAATACTTGTATACAACAGCGTGATGCAGACACCGTCAACACACAGACATGAGCCTACTCCAAAAAAAGGGGGCAATAAATATAAATACCTATATATCTTTACCACTTAGTTTATTTACATAGGAGAATCTTGAGAATTATAAATGCAAAAAAACACGGAATCCCATCACTTACACAAAGAAGACAAGACAGCTGCTGCTACACCAGCACACAAGGGCCGACGCTCCTGCAGCTAAGCTGACATAATACCCACATAATATGTGAAAGTGTTAGACACGTGTGATCATAGTGAAGTAGAGAACACACAAAACTAAAAAAGATGGCTAATTAATTTCCAAATTTTTAACAAGTTGTACCCAAAGAATAGCAATTAAAAAATAACAGAGGCCGTCCCAGTGAAAAGTTCATTTCCACAAGTCACAGTAATGACCAAATCCAGTTTATTATTCCATTATCTGAGATAAACAAAAACAATATTAGCAATATAAGAATTTGTGTTGGGCTGTTCATCCAGGTTACAGTAAACTTATAAGTCATGTAAACCAAGTCTTCCAGCCGCCCACAAAAAAAAAAATAATATAATGTTCCCACTGGAGAAAATTAATCCTACTCTGTCACGCAAAATTTGAAGAAAAATCCTCTGAATAGAGAATAAAATGCAACAAATTAAACGAAAGAACTGAGGTAAAATTTAAGGGGCGTAATGGCAAGTATGTGGGATAATATTATGTTGAAGTAAAATAATAGTGTTATCAACATCCTCATTGCAGGCGAGAAACATTGCAAATCTGTAGAGTGAACATAATTTTCATGCTTGTACCAGTTCAAACATGTTAACTACCGGCAACGTCTTAAAATCGCAAAGGCGATAATGTTTTTTTTTTTCAGAATGTACTCTGGAAAATACTGCAGAAACCACTTTTACTTGTGATGCCACTGACGGATTTCCAGAATTTTTTCAACTCCAGCAGCCTGAGAGCAGGTCAAGGGAGAGATGATCCCAGGTCACGGGAGAGATGATACCAGGTCACGGGAGAGATGATCCCAGGTCACGGGAGAGATGATCCCAGGTCACGGGAGAGATGATCCCAGGTCACGGGAGAGATGATCCCAGATCACGGGAGAGATGATCCCAGGTCATGGGAGAGATGATCCTAGGTCACGGGAGAGATGATTCCAGGTCACGGGAGAGATGATCCCAGGTCACGGGAGAGATGATCACAGGTCACGGGAGAGATGATCCCAGGTCACGGGAGAGATGATCACAGGTCACGGGAGAGATGATCCCAGATCACGGTAGAGATGATCACAGGTCATGGGAGAGATGATCCCAGGTCACGGGAGAGATGATCCCAGGTCACGGGAGAGATGATCCCAGGTCACGGGAGAGATGATCCCAGGTCACGGGAGAGATGATCCCAGGTCACGGGAGATATGATCCCAGATCACGGTAGAGATGATCCCAGGTCACGGGAGAGATGATCCCAGGTCACGGGAGAGATGATCCCAGGTCACGGGAGAGATGAACCCAGGTCACGGGAGAGATGAACCCAGGTCACGGGAGAGATGATCCCAGGTCACGGAGAGATTATCCCAGGTCACGGGAGAGATGATCCCAGGTCACGGGAGAGATGATCCCAGGTCACGGGAGAGATGATCCCAAGTCACGGGAGAGATGAACCCAGGTCACGGGAGAGATGATCACAGGTCACGGGAGAGATGATCCCAGGTCACGGGAGAGATGAACCCAGGTCACGGGAGAGATGAACCCAGGTCACGGGAGAGATGATCCCAGGTCACGGGAGAGATGATCCCAGGTCACGGGAGAGATGATCCCAGGTCACGGGAGAGATGATCCCAGGTCACGGAGAGATGATCACAGGTCACGGGAGAGATGAACTCAGGAGCAGGTCACGGGAGAGATGAACCCAGGTCACGGGAGAGATGAACCCAGGTCACGGGAGAGATGAACCCAGTAGCAGGTCACGGGAGAGATGAACTCAGGAGCATGTCACAGGACAGATGAACTCAGGAGCAGGTCACGGGAGAGATGAACCCAGGATCAGGTCACGGGAGAGATGAACCCAGTAGCAGGTCACGGGAGAGATGAACCCAGTAGCAGGTCACGGGAGAGATGAACCCAGGAGCAGGTCACGGGAGAGATGAACCCAGGAGCAGGTCACGGGAGAGATGAACCCAGGAGCAGGTCACGGGAGAGATGAACCAAGGTCACGGGAGAGATGAACCAAGGTCACGGAGAGATGAACCAAGGTCACGGGAGAGATGAACCCAGGAGCAGGTCACGGGAGAGATGAACCAAGGTCACGGGAGAGATGAACCAAGGTCACGGGAGAGATGAACCAAGGTCACGGGAGAGATGAACCAAGGTCACGGGAGAGATGAACCCAGGAGCAGGTCACGGGAGAGATGAACCCAGGTCACGGGAGAGATGAACCCAGGAACCATCAACAGGTCAACTTTCACACCAATACTTCAGCATTCTTTTCTTTCCTTTCCCAAGAACCAACTTGAATTCCTAAGATTCAGGTGAGATCCAAACACCTCTGAGTTCCTCCCACGCTTCCTCTACCCATCTGTCCCTCCCTTCATTCCTCGCACTCTCCCTCCCTTCATTCCTCCCACTCACCCTCCCTTCATTCCTCGCACTCACCCTCCCTTCATTCCTCGCACTCTCCCTTCATTCCTCGCACTCTCCCTCCCTTCATTCCTCGCACTCTCCCTCCCTTCATTCCTCGCACTCTCCCTCCCTTCATTCCTCGCACTCTCCCTCCCTTCATTCCTCGCACTCTCCCTCCCTTCATTCCTCGCACTCTCCCTCCCTTCATTCCTCGCACTCTCCCTCCCTTCATTCTTCTCACTCTCCCTCCCTTCCCCATCCCTGCCAAGTATGTGTGTGTACTCATCTAACTGTATTCACCTAATTCTGGTTGCAGGGGTCGATTCATAGCTCCTGGCCCCGCCTCTTTACTGTGTGTGCTCCGACTGCATTGCTTTAAATGAAACAATGTGAATATTCAAGGTGTACGTTTTTGTTATTACCAAGTTATGCTGGAGACGTGGCCTCTGATATCAGTGGTCAGCTGGAGACGTGGCCTCTGATATCAGTGGTCAGCTGGAGACGTGGCCTCTGATATCAGTGGTCAGCTGGAGACGTGGCCTCTGATATCAGTGGTCAGCTGGAGACGTGGCCTCTGATATCAGTGGTCAGCTGGAGACGTGGCCTCTGATATCAGTGGTCAGCTGGAGACGTGGCCTCTGATATCAGTGGTCAGCTGGAGACGAGGCCTCTGATATCAGTGGTCAGCTGGAGACGAGGCCTATGACATCAGTGGTCAGTAATGTAGCACAGGGCAGCCCAACTTGTCCAGGGTCAGTCTACAGTGTCATATCACGGGGGAGAAGGTAGATGAGATAAGATGATATAAGGTGAGACAGTGTAAGTACATCACCTCACCTCACCTCACTACACTCCTGGAAAAATAAACACATAAGCAGTATAATGTGATCCTTTATTGACAACGTTTCGCCCACGCAGTGGGCTTTATCGAGTCAGACAGATCTACCTGGAATAAGATTTAGTCAGGTGGAGAATGCTGCATGTGACAGTCTTCAAAGTAGGGTGATAGTTAAAACCTTGGGTAGCTTAAAGGAAATAAATGGTATAAAATACCGACACTAACTCCATTTCCAAACAAGTTTCCAACATTTTTTCCAATACCTCATTCCGAGTATCCACCTCCACATCCACCACCATCAAGGACATTACCAGTAACAGACAGGACAAGCTTCAATCCACTGCAGGGTATACACAATCCTTGTAATGACTGCAGCAAATTATACGTCGGCGAAACATCCAGAGACCTCCAAACACGCATTTCAGAACACCAGTACGCAGGCAGATCTGACGACTCATGGAATGCCTGTGTTCAACACCGAAATTCACACAACCATTTAATCAACTACAGAAACGCAAGACTCATCGCCAGAGAAGACAACACTCAATACCGAAGAATCCTAGAATCATCACTTATCTGTATATCCAACAACTTCAACCAGAACAACGGCTTCTACAACATAGGGAGGGAGAGTGCGAGGAATGAAGGGAGGGACAGATGGGTAGAAGAAGCGTGGGAGGAACTCAGAGGTGTTTGGATCTCAGAGAGGACGTGTCTAGGGTTCTCTGTGGACTGAACCACTTTTGCTGTGAAGTGAACCTGACTTAACTCAGTGAAGACGTGTCTGTGTGCTCTCTGTCAATCTGAAGATGTCCTCTCTTGAGCTACTCTACCAGCAGCTGAAGGAAGAACTGAGGGTAGCTAAGCTTGAGATACAGCGACTGACTGAGGAAAACAAGAGGATTCGTAGTAATCCTCCTGTTGAGAATCCTCAAGCCAGGAAAGGAACCTGGACAGTGGCTAAAACGCATGGGACAAAGTTAAGGCTCAAGAGGACGGGTGGAGAGGTAGAAACAACGAAGACCCAGGAGAATGTTGTGGAAACATCGAACCCATTCTCCGTGCTACCCGATGAATGTGAGTCGACTTCTGGGAGCGTCACGACGAAAGACACAAGGAAGGTAAAAACATTGTTGTTGTTGGGGACAGTCAGGTTAGGTACATGGATAGGGCTTTCTGTTTGATTGATAGGAGTAGGAGACAGAGGGTTTGCTTTCCTGGGGCTGGGATGGAGGATATTATTAGCCGTCTGGACGACATCATGAGAGGTAATGGGAGCAATCCTATTATCTGTCTCAGTGCTGGAGGCAACGATGTTGGCAGACGTAGGAGTGAGGACCTGACTTGCAGGTTTAGGTCAGCAATAGACATAATTAGGAAGAAGGGTGGGAACCCTGTCATATGTGGTATTTTGCCAAGGAGAGGAGTTGGAAATAAATGGCTGTCCAGGGCAATTGGTGTCAATTGCTGGCTGGACAAATACTGTAAGGAAAATTCAGTAACATTCATTGACAACTGGGACCTCTTCTATGGCAGAAATGACATGTATGCCAGGGATGGGGTTCACTTATCCAGGTCTGGGGTGGGGGCACTGGCAACTGCAGTGGAGGGAGCTGTTAGGGCTTTAAACTAGAAATAGTTAGTGGTATGGGTTTTGGGGGGAAAACAGAGAAGTCCCAGTGTAGTAATATTATAAGTTGTAGGAGAACTAGTAATAGGCAGAATAAGGTGGATAGTGGAAAGCTAGTGACACTAGATGACAAGGACAGTAATAGGTATAGTGGAAAAACAGAGATGAGCAGGAAGGGTAAAGAGAAAGGAGGGTCTCTAAATATATATTACACCAATAGTCGTAGTGCTAGGAATAAGATGGACGAGTTGAGATTAGTTGCAAGTACGGGTAATATTGATGTTTTTGCAATAACTGAGACATGGTTTAATATGAAAAATCGGGACTTGCCTGCCGAATGTCACATTCAGGGTTTTAAATTGTTCCAAGTAGACAGAAGTATCGGAAAGGGGTGGGGTGGCACTCTATGTCCGTGATCATTTAAATTGTTGCATAAAAACGGGTATAAAGTCTGAATTAACACATACAGAGTCTGTCTGGATAGAATTTTCAGAGGGGTGTGAAAAATTGATTTTAGGCGTGATTTACCGTCCTCCAAACTTAGATAGGGAACAAGGGAGACTACTTTGGGAGGAAATTGTTAAGGCCACAAGACACGATAACGTAGTAATTCTAGGGACTTTAACTTTAGTCAGATTGATTGGAATTTCATGACAGGGAATTTAGAATCTAACGACTTTTTAGAAGTAGTTCAGGATTGCTTTTTGAAGCAGTTTGTAACAGAACCTACAAGGGAAATAACCTACTTGACTTGGTTCTGGCAAGCAAGGAAACCCTTGTTAATAATTTAGAAATTACAGAGGAACTCGGCTCAAGCGACCACAAGTCAATTACCTTTAGCATTGAATGGATGTATGATAGTAGGGATAATTCAGTAATGGTCCCAGATTTTCGCTTAGCAGATTATAATGGACTTAGAGAACACTTATCAACTGTGGACTGGGGTGAAGAAGAGAGGTATCAATATGACAGTTTTCTTAACACTATACAGGCTGCCCAAAGAACATTTATCCCGTATAAAGAAATTAGATCAAGTAGAAATGACCCAAAATGGATGAATAATAGGCTCAAATATCTTTTAGGGCAGAAGAAAGGAATTTATAGGCGCATAAAAAGAGGTGAGGGTCATCTTATAAATCAGTATACTGACATTAAGAGGGACGTTAAAAGGGAATAAGAAAAGCTAAACGGGACTATGAAATTAAAGTTGCTAGGGATTCAAAAACTAACCCAAAAGTTTTTCCAGGTTTATAGAACAAAAGTTAGGGATAAGATAGGTCCCCTTAAAAATAACTTTGGGCATCTTACTGACAAGGAGAATGATATGTTCTCTATTTTTAATAATTATTTTCTCTCGGTTTTCACACAGGAAGACATTAATAATATCCCAGTAATTAATTTTTACAGAGGCCTAGAAGAAGATAAATTATGTAATATCACAGTCACTAGCGAAATGATTATGAAACAGCTGGACCGACTGAAACAAAATAAATCGCCGGTCCTGATGAGCTTTTGCAAGGGTTCTTAAGGAATGCAAAATGGAACTCTGTGAACCAATATCTAACATTTTTAATTTATCTCTTCAAACAGGTGTAGTGTCTGATATGTGGAAGATGGCTAATGTAATTCCTATTTTTAAAGCAGGGGACAAGTCACTACCGTCAAACTACCGCCCAATAAGCCTGACCTCAATTGTAGGCAAATTACTAGAGTCAATTATAGCTGATATTATTAGAAGCCATCTAGATAACCATAATTTGATTAATGATACCCAACATGGATTCACGAGGGGCCGTTCCTGCCTATCTAATTTATTAACCTTCTTCAGTAAAGCTTTTGAGGCTGTTGATCACGATAAAGAATTCGATATTGTTTATTTAGACTTTAGTAAGGCTTTTGATAGAGTACCGCACCAGAGACTGTTAAAGAAAGTGGCAGCTCATGGCATTGGGGGAAAAGTGCTGTCATGGATCGAGTCATGGCTCACCAATAGGAAGCAGAGAGTGTGCATAAATGGGGTTAAATCCGAATGGGGACTTGTAACAAGTGGTGTTCCACAGGGATCAGTCTTAGGCCCATTGTTATTTATAATATATATCAATGACCTTGATGAGGGAATTACTAGTGATATGAGCAAATTCGCCGACGACACGAAGATAGGTAGGATAATTGATTCAAACATAGATGTCATAGAACTTCAGGAAGATTTAGACAAACTTAATTCGTGGTCAGAAAAGTGGCAGATGCAGTTCAATGTAGATAAATGCAAGGTTCTGAAGCTCGGGAGTGTCCATAACCCAAGCACTTATAAGTTAAATAACGTAGAACTTAGCCATACAGATTGCGAGAAGGACTTGGGGGTGATGGTAAGCAGCAACCTTAAACCAAGACAGCAATGCCTAAGCGTACGTAATAAGGCAAATAGATTACTGGGATTTATATCAAGAAGTGTTAGCAACAGAAGTCCAGAGGTTATATTACAGCTTTATACATCATTAGTAAGGCCTCACCTAGATTACGCAGCTCAGTTCTGGTCTCCATATTACAGAATGGACATAAATTCGTTAGAAAACATTCAGCGTAGAATGACTAAATTAATACATAGCATTAGAAATCTTCCTTACGAAGAAAGATTGAAGACCCTAAAATTACATTCACTTGTAAGACGTAGAATGAGGGAGACATGATCGAGGTATACAAGTGGAAAATGGGTATTAACAAAGGGGATATAAATAAGGTCTTGAGGATATCTCTACAAGAGAGAACCCGCAATAATGGATTCAAGTTAGATAAGTTTAGATTTAGAAAGGATATAGGAAAGTATTGGTTTGGAAATAGGGTAGTTGATGAGTGGAACAGTCTGCCTAGTAGGGTTATTGAAGCTAGGACCTTGGGTAGTTTCAAATTTAGGTTGGATAAATTCATGAGTGAGAGGGGTTGGATTTGAGTGGGATTCGCGCATGAGTGGGTAGAATTGTCAAAGCTTATTTCTTAGGTAGCATTGAGAATTGGGTTGAGCAAATATTCTGTTAGTGGGACGGATTGTGAAGGACTTGCCTAGTATGGGCCAACAGGCCTGCTGCAGTGTTCCTCCTTTCTTATGTTCTTATGTTCTTATAGCTGAACCTATTGCCAAGAAACTTCTTCATCGCTATCCCACATAGAACTCAAGAATGGAACACTGCAGGTCCTTTAAGCTACCCAAGGTTTTAACTATCACCCTACTTTGAAGACTGTCACATGCAGCTTTCTCCACCTGACTAAATCTTATAAATACTCATGTTACTCTTATTCCAGGTAGATCTGTCTGTGACTCGATAAAGCCCACTGCGTGGGCGAAACGTTGTCAATAAAGGATCACATTATACTGCTTATGTGTTTATTTTTCCATTGTGTCGGTATTTTATACCATTTATTTCCACTACACTCCTGTTGACTCTACTTTCACTACCACTTAACCTTTTACTTAGGAATCAGTCTCGTGCAGAGTGAAAAATTAAAGACAAGGGAAGTGAATACATTTTTTTCATTCAATTACACTTTATTTATACTTATTACAACATTATACTTGTTAAATGAGAAAGGAATTTGATATTAAGATGTCTGGAGGGAGAATACAAGAACACTAGGACCGAGGAACACAATAAACTGAACCTAAATGGAATATCCACTTACAGTACAGAGTCTCCGGAACAGATCATTCCTGCAAGACCAGTTAGCTTCTAGCCACTGGTCTCAAGACCTCGCACTTGAACCTCAGGTATCTCCTCGCCCGGCCAGAGCTCTGAACCCCGCAAGAGCTCTCCCCAAAAGTCTTCGCACAGAGCTCCAGCTCTCTGCCCAACCAGGGCTCCTTATCAGGTCCTTCCGTGGCTAGGAAAGATTCGTCAGAAAATAGTACCTGCTTTATAAATTAGACACATATGCAACATTTGGGTATCTTTATTGAGGAAACGTTTCGCCACACAGTGGCTTCATCAGTCCAATACAAAGTGGAAAGGTGTAAGGAGAGTAGGAGTTTTGAGGTAATCAGTCCCTCGGCCTGGAGTCGATGTGTTCAGTCCATCAATCTTGTAGAAATGACAGCATATGTCCGTAGAGGTGGCTTATATACTGTAGTTAGGTTGCATTTGTGTCTAATTTATAACTTGTCGGTTCTCTGAACCATTCATCTAGTACCTGCTTTCCCTGAGTTTATAAAAGCCTCGAAACTATCCCTCATAGCATCTGATTCGAGGTCACCTCCCATGGGTACATACACCAGGTAGTCCCCATACAGACTACAGCCTAACAGAAACATAATGTGAGGATTAACATACAACACGTCTACCTTTACAAGTAATGTATTCGAGAGGCAGTCTGAAGATATCACAACTGTTTAGTACAAGTGTAGTAGAGTTTGTTGTTTAGTACAAGTGTGGTAGAGTTTGTTGTTTAGTACAAGTGTGGTAGAATTTGTTGTTTAGTACAAGTGTAGTAGAGTTTGTTGTTTAGTACAAGTGTGGTACAGTTTGTTGCTGATGTTGACGCTAGATGCAACATCAGCAACATTATTGCACTATATGCCCCACAATAAATTATATGTCCCGAAATACGTTATTGCGTTATCAAGGAATCTGCATTTTTTCATATGGATGTATTTATTCTTAAATACATAATGTAGTCCAAATCTCTCTCTCTCTCTCTCTCTCTCTCTCTCTCTCTCTCTCTCTCTCTCTCTCTCTCTCTCTCTCTCTCTCTCTCTCCATTCTGAGAGATGGTAATTCTCAAGTGTAAGTAAATAATTAAGTAAAGAATTAAATAAATAATTAAATTAATTTAGGAACAGACACACTTAAGTAGTTATACAAATTAGGTGATGTTAATTATGACACATAGTGAGGTGTGAATTACCTAGTATAACCCCAAAAGAAACTCAAAATGACTTATTTTCATTGGTATCCTTGTGATAGTAACTACAGTTCTGCTGGTAGGAGCACTGAAGCAAGCGTACTGATGTAGCTTTAATACAAGACGGTACTGATGTAGCTTTAATACAAGACGGTACTGATGTAGCTTTAATACAAGACGGTACTGATGTAGCTTTAATACAAGACGGCACCTTCAGTGCCCTGGAGTCTACCTGGAGGGCACTTCGGGGATCAACGCCCCCGGGGCCCCGTCTATGACCAGGCCTCCAGGCCCTACTGATGGCTCCCTCTCAGGCTGATACTTTTTAACATTATACATGAAATCCATCCTGAGTGATGCAGTGTGTTGAGAAACTCATACTTTGTGATGGAATAAGGTAGGGAAATCCATCCTGAGTGATGTAGTGTGTTGAGAAACTCATACTTTGTGATGGAATAAGGTAGGGAAATCCATCCTGAGTGATGGAATTCGACAGGGAAACATAGCTAACAATGTACTGTCATATAGAATGGAGGCACAAGCACACTACTGATGTATACACTTTTGTTAAACATAAATCATCAATCTCATCATCATCTCTCTCTCCCTCCCCCTCTCTCTCTCTCTCTTTCTCTCCCTCTCTTAATCTTTCTCTCTCTGTTGTTTATGGCACGAGTCTGAAGTATATTCTTGGTAGCACTGCGCTCATCCTCTCAAGGCACTGATTATGTTGCAACATCCCGAGATACTGACCTTCCCAGTGTGTCTTAGTAAGGTTACCCTGACACATGTTACTGACCTTCCCAGTGTGTCTTAGTAAGGTTACCCTGACACATGTTACTGACCTTCCCAGTGTGTCTTAGTAAGGTTACCCTGACACATGTTACTGACCTTCCCAGTGTGTCTTAGTAAGGTTACCCTGACACATGTTACTGACCTTCCCAGTGTGTCTTAGTAAGGTTACCCCTGACACATGTTACTGACCTTCCCAGCGTGTCTTAGTAAGGTTACCCTGACACATGTTACTGACCTTCCCAGTGTGTCTTAGTAAGGTTACCCTGACACATGTTACTGACCTTCCCAGCGTGTCTTAGTAAGGTTACCCTGACACATGTTACTGACCTTCCCAGTGTGTCTTAGTAAGGTTACCCTGACACATGTTACTGACCTTCCCAGGTGTCTAGTAAGGTTACCCTGACACATGTTACTGACCTTCCCAGTGTGTCTTAGTAAGGTTACCCTGACACGTTACTGACCTTCCCAGTGTGTCTTAGTAAGGTTACCTGACACGTTACTGACCTTCCCAGTGTGTCTTAGTAAGGTTACCCCTGACACATGTTACTGACCTTCCCAGCGTGTCTTAGTAAGGTTACCCTGACACATGTTACTGACCTTCCCAGTGTGTCTTAGTAAGGTTACCCTGCCACATGTTACTGACCTTCCCAGTGTGTCTTAGTAAGGTTACTCCTGACACATGTTACTGACCTTCCCAGTGTGTCTTGGTAAGGTTACCCCTGACACATTTTACTGACCTTCCCAGTGTTTCTTAGTAAGGTTACCCTGACACATGTTACTGACCTTCCCAGTGTGTCTGAGTAATTGTACCCCTGACACATGTTACTGACCTTCCCAGCGTGTCTTAGTAAGGTTACCCTGACACATGTTACTGACCTTCCCAGTGTGTCTTAGTAAGGTTACCCTGACACATGCTACTGACCTTCCCAGCGTGTCTTAGTAAGGTTACCCCTGACACATGTTACTGACCTTCCCAGTGTGTTTTAGTAAGGTTACCCTGACACATGTTACTGACCTTCCCAGTGTGTCTGAGTAAGGTTACCCCTGACACATGTTACTGACCTTCCCAGCGTGTCTTAGTAAGGTTACCCTGACACATGTTACTGACCTTCCCAGCGTGTCTTAGTAAGGTTACCCTGACACATGTTACTGCCTTCCAGTGTATAGTTACGCATTGACTCATGTCTTAGTAGTTACGACATGTTATGACCTTCCAGTGTGTCTTAGTAAGGTTCCTGACATGTTACTGACCTTCCGTGTCTAAATCCTGACTGTTACTGACCTTCCAGTGTTTGTAGGTTACCTGACATGTTACCCTCCCAGTGTGTCTTGTGGTCCTGACTGTTACTGACTTCCAGGTGCTTAGTATACCTGACATGTTCTGATTCCAGTGTTTGTAAGTTACTGACAGTTACTGACCTTCCAGGCTTAGAGTTCCGACACATGTTACTGACCTCCAGTGTGTCTTGTATTCACACATGTTATGACCTTCCCAGTGTGTCTTGTAAGGTTACCGATGTTACTGACCTTCCCAGCGTGTTTAGTAAGACCTGAATTGACTCAGTGTGTCTGTTTACCTAAATGTTACTGACCTTCCAGCGTGTCTTAGTAGGTTCCTGAAGATGACCTTCCAAGTGTTCTTAGGGTTACCTGACATGTTGACCTTCCAGTGTGTCTTAGTAGGTTCCCACACTACTGACCTCCCAGCGTGTCTTAGTGTACCCTGACATGTTATGACTTCCCAGGTGTCTTGTAAGGTTACCCTGACACATGTTACTGACAGCGTGTTTGTATTCCTGAACATGTTACTGCTTCCAGTGTCTTAGTAGTACTGACACAGTACTCCAGCGTGTCTTAAGTTACCTGACATGTACTGACCTTAGTGTGCTAGTAGGTTACCGACACATGTTACTGACCTTCCCAGTGTTTAGAAACCGACATGTTACTGACCTTCCCTGTCTAAGGGTTCCTGCATGTTACTGACCTTCCAGTGTCTTAGAAGTTCCTGACATGTTACACCTTCCCAGTGTGTCTAGTAAGGTTCCTGACGTTACTGACCTTCCAGTGTGTTTGTAGGTACCTGACATGTTACACCTCAGGTGTCAGGGTCCTGACATGTTACGACCTTCCAGTGTCAGTAGTTCCTGCCATGTTACTGACCTTCCCAGTGTTTGAGGTTACCCTGACACATGTTACTGACCTTCCCAGTGTGTCTTGTAAGGTTACCTGACACATTTTACACCTTCCAGTGTTTCTTAGTAAGGTTACCCTGACACATGTTACTGACCTTCCCAGTGTGTCTGAGTATGTCTGACACATTTACTCCTCAGCGTGTTAGTAAGGTTACCCTGACATGTTACTGACCTTCAGGTCTTAGTAAGGTTACCCTGCACATGCTACTGACCTTCCCAGCGTGTCTTATAAGTTACCCTGACACATGTTACTGACCTTCCCAGTGTGTTTAGAAGGTTACCTGACACATGTTACTGACCTTCCCAGTGTGTCTGAGTAAGGTTCCCTGACACATGTTACTGACCTTCCCAGCGTGTCTTAGTAAGTTACCTGAACATGTTACTGACCTTCCAGCGTGTCTTAGTAAGGTTACCCTGACACATGTTACTGACCTTCCAGTGTGTCTTAGTAAGGTTCCCTGACACATGTTACTGACCTTCCCAGTGTGTCTTGTAAGGTTACCCTGACACATGTTACTGACCTTCCCAGTGTGTCTTAGTAAGGTTACCCTGACATGTTACTGACCTTCCCAGTGTGTCTTAGAAGGTTACCCTTACACATGTTACTGACCTTCCCAGTGTCTTAGTAGTACCCTGACATGTTACTGACCTTCCCAGTGTGTCTTAGTAAGGTTACCCTGACACATGTTACTGACCTTCCAGTGTGTCTTAGTAAGGTTACCCTGACACTGTTACTGACCTTCCCAGTGTGTCTTAGTAAGGTTACCCTGACACATGTTACTGACCTTCCCAGTGTTCTTAGTAAGGTTACCCTGACACATGTTACTGACCTTCCCAGTGTGTCTTAGTAAGGTTCCTGACTCATGTTATGACCTTCCAGGTGTCTTAGTAAGGTTACCTGACACATGTTACTGACCTTCCCAGTGTGTCTTAGTAAGGTTACCCTGACATGTTACTGACCTTCCCAGTGTGTCTTAGTAAGTTACCTGACTCATGTTACTGACCTTCCCAGTGTGTCTTAGTAAGGTTACCCTGACACATGTTACTGACCTTCCCAGCGTGTCTTAGTAAGGTTACCCTGACACATGTTACTGACCTTCCCAGTGTGTCTTAGTAAGGTTACCCTGACATGTGCAGCAGCAAGAAGAACAACTGCAGCAGCAACGACAAAAGAAGCAGCAGTAGACACCTGTTGTTCCTGTTCACTTATCAGTAAAATGGGTACCTGGGTGTTAGTCGACTGGTGTGGGTCGCATCCTGGGACAAAACTGACCTAATTTGTGGGAAATGCTCAGCATAACAAAGGGCTTTCTATATAGTAGTATGTCATTGTTGTCAGCTGTGGTCTGTATACCTTGTACATGTATTATTATTATTATTATTATTATTATTATAACAACAGCAACAACAACAACAACAAAATAAGAAGCGGCATCTACAACAACAACAAAAGAAGCAGCGGCATCAACAACAACAAAAGAAGCAGCAGCAACAACAACAAAAGAAGCATCGGAAACAACAAAAAAAGAAGCATCAGCAACAACAACGACAACAACAAGAGAAGCAGCGGCATCAACAACAACAACAAAAGAAGCATCAACAACAACAACAAAAGAAGCATCAACAACAACAACAAAAGAAGCATCAACAACAACAACAAAAGAAGCATCAACAACAACAACAAAAGAAGCATCAACAACAACAACAAAAGAAGCATCAACAACAACAACAAAAGAAGCATCAACAACAACAACAAAAGAAGCATCAACAACAACAACAAAAGAAGCATCGGAAATAACAACAAAAGAAGCATCAGCAACAACAACGACAACAACAAGAGAAGCAGCGGCATCAACAACAACAACAAAAGAAACAGCGGCATCAACAAAAACAATAAAAGAAGCAGCGGCAGCAACAACAACAATAAAAGAAGCAGCAGCGGCAGCAACAACAACAAAAGAAGCAGCGGCATCCACAAAAACAATAAAAGAAGAAGCGGCAGCAACAACAACAATAAAAGAAGCAGCGGCAGCAACAACAACAATAAAAGAAGCAGCAGCGGCAGCAACAACAACAAAAGAAGTAGCGGCAGCAGCAGCGACAACAACAACAACATAAGAAGAACAAACACATGTTTAACAAGAACAATAACCAGTAAAACATTTTTTCCGAATATAATCTGTTGCTACACGAGTCTGTGTCCGGCTGTCACTCACTCACTCACTCACTCACTCACTCACTCACTCACTCACTCACTCACTCACTCACTCACTCACTCACTCACTCACTCACTCACTCACTCACTCACTCACTCACTCACCACTCACTCTACTCACTCACTCACTCACTCACTCTCTCACTTTCACTCACCTTCACTTCACTTCTCTTCACTCACTCACTCACCACCACTCACTCACTCACCTCACTCACTCACTCACTCACTCACTCATTTCACCACTCACTCACTCACTCTCTCTCTCTCTCTCCTCTCTACTCTCTCACTCTCTCTGTCTCTCTCTCTCTCACTCACTTCTCTCTCTCCCTCTCTCACCTCCTCTACTCTCACTCTCACTCTCACTCTCACTCTCTCTCTCTCTCTCTCTCTTCTCTCCTCTCACTCTCTTCACTCTCTCTCTCTCTCTTCTCTCTCTCTCACTCACTCTCTCTCTCTCTTCTCTCACTCTCTACTACTCTCTCTCTCTTCTCTCTCTCTTTCTCTCTTTCCTCTCTCTCTCTCTTTCTCTCACTTCTCTCTCTCCTCTCTCTCTCTCCTCTCTCACTCTCTCTTTCTCCTCTCTCTCTCTCACTCTCCACCTCTCTCTCTCTTTCTCTCTCTTTCACTCTCTCTTTTCCCTCTCTCTCTCTCTCACTCTCTCTCTCTCCACTCCTCTCTCTCTCTCTCACTCTCTCCCACTTTCTCTCTCTCTCTCCACTCTCTCACTTCCCTCACCTCCTCTCACTCACTCACTCTCACCTCCTCACCTCACTCACCTCACTCTCCTCTCTCTCTCTCTCTCACTCTTCTGTCTCTCTCTCTCACTCATTCTCTCTCTCTCTCTACTTTCACACTCTCTCTCTCTCTCTCTTTCACTTCACTTCTCTCTCTCTCTCTCTCTCTCTCACTCTCTCTCTTCTCTCACTCTCTCTCTTCTACTCTCTCACACTCTCTCTCTCTCTTCTTTCTCTCTCTCTCACTCCTCTTTTCCCTCTTTCTTCTCTCTCTCTCTCTCACTCTCTCTCCTCCCACTCTCTCTCACTCTCTCTCTCTCTCTCTTTCACTCACTCTCTCTCACTCTCTCTCTCTCTCTCTATCTCTCTCACACTCTCTCTCCTCTCTCTCTCTCTCTCTCTCTCTCTCTCTCTTTCACTCACTCTCTCTTTCTCCTCTCTCTCTCTTCTCTCTCTCTCACACACACACACACAGAAAGAGAAAGAGATAGAGGGAAAGTTAAAAAGAAAGTGAGAAAGAAAAGTGAGAAACAAAGAGAGAGTAAGAGAGAGAGGTAAGATAGGAGAGCTAGAAAGGGATAAGAGAGAGTAAGAGTGTGGTATCCTGGCAGAGGCACAACAGTTCAGTGACCTGGTCACCTCCTACCACACTCACTGCACATTGTTCACATTCTTTGAGGTCTTTTCTTGACCCACTGAAGAATTTGATGCTGATGAGCCGTAGTCTGTACCACATCATGGGGTGCTAATAATGATAATATCTTTATTAACTACAAGTACATGTACAAGGTATACAGTCCTAGCTGACATCAATGACATACTACTATATAGAAAGTCCCTTGTTATGCTGAGCATTTCGGGTAAATTAGGTCAGGTTTTCCCAGGATGCGACCTACATCTGTCCAGTAACACCCAGGTACCCATTCTACTGATGGGTGAACATAGACAACCGGTGCAACGAAAGTTTCTATCATTGCCGGGAATCGAACCCGGGCCCTCAGCGTGGAAGCGAGATCCAAGGTCTTGGATCCGGGTCCAAGATTTATGTCGGCGGAAACCTCCAGAGACCAACATATTAGCTCATGCCTATGAGGCGACGCTAAGAAAACTCGCTCACTTGATGTAAACACAGGTAATGACCTTTTGAAGTTCAGAGAGGCAGCTAGACTTTATATCAAGGAAAGTGCTACAATGTCTTACGTGAAAGCCACAGCTACAGCCACATCCACAGCCACAGCAACAGCAACAGCAACAGCCACAGCCACAGCCAGCAGCATTAATCAAGACTCAAGGTCATTCAGAGTCTCGCAGGTTTCAGCGAGTCTTACTCTCCCAGTACCTGATACTACCATCATCTAACCTCAGTTCCACCTTCCAGGTTCCATTCGTTTGTCTCTCTCTTCATTGTTCTTTTTAACTTTTTACCTCATGTGACTGCATGTTTAATATCTTTCACCTCAACACCTCTCTCTCTCTCACTCTTCTCCCTCTCCCTCTCTCTCTCTCTCTCCGTCTGTGTGAATTAAAACAAACTTCCTGGTGGACAAAGCGGCTTCACATTAAAATAAAACCGTATATTGTGTCTTATTTACACACGCGTACTGTTAGACAAATGAGACAGTGGGAGACTCAGGTATAAGAAACATGAAGTATGGAGGCGGTCGTCATCTCACTGTGGGTTCCGACACTTGAGCCTGGGTAGCTGGCTGCCAACACAAGCAACTCTGACACTTGAGCCTCCGGGTAGCTGGCTACCAACACAAGCAACTCTGACGAGACTCACACAATGATCACTTACTCAACTTTATTTGGGATATCACACGCACACACGTTGTATACTTTCTCAGTTGCTATCCTCCACGAGCCCTCTCACACCTGTCATCCACGAGCCCTCTCACACCTGTCATCCACGAGCCCTCTCACACCTGTCATCCACGAGCCCCTCTCACACCTGTCATCCACGAGCCCTCTCACACCTGTCATCCACGAGCCCTCTCACACCTGTCATCCACGAGTTTCACACACCTGTCAACCACCTTGTCAGTCAATGGTGTTGAACCATCATTTTAGTTGTCAATGCTGGACCACTCACGTCAAACAACATGTCAGTCACTGTAATAAGCTGACCGAGGCTCTGGGATTGCCTCTTCACTCTCTTGTAGTTAACAACTCACGTCAAAAAATAACAACTCTTATTTGCTTACGTTTAATGTATCGTGACACTAGTGGAGGAAACCCAGCAGCACTGATAACCTGGGGTGTTGTTGACTTCGCCGTAAACAACGCCAGCAGCACTGATAACCTGGGGTGTTGTTGACTTCAAGCGTAAACACCAGCAGCACTGATAACCTGGGGTGTTGTTGACTTCAAGCGTAAACAACCCCAGCAATTTCTTAGAATTTCCTGACGATTTTGTTTCACGCCAACAGTGACTTACACATTGGTACTGTGGAGCGACCAGTGCCAGCAGTGTCTTCCCAGAATGTTGCGATGTGAGTGCCACGGTATTAACGCACTTAGATTCAATCCTTTTCATCAATGCTATCTTATTTAATATTACATCTCGCTCATCTCCATTATTAGCTAAAATGGAAAAGTCTGACCTTGAATTATTATCTATTATTATTATCATCATCATATTGGTCCCCTAAGTTATTCAGATAATTATGTATACATGTGTATGTATAATGTTTGCTATTTTGGTATAAAGAGGATAGATACGTAATTATACAACGATTCAACCTCTCCTCTTGTGTGCCTTGTTTATCATCACTTCTCCTGTTCCCACCTACACCCTCTGTCCGGTCTGTGTCACGTGACCCCACACTACTCCAGAGCTAGGCTGTTAAAGTGGAGCAGTGTGGATTACCTTCCGACCAGACCACATCATGGATTATTATATTCTCCTCTAGCAGAATACTTCCATATCTGGGACCTGAGTATTCACTTTGCTGTACTTGAAGAATTATTTTGATAATTCTCTGTGAAGAGAAAGACACTTCATGAGTGAGAAGTGTTGTATATATGTATTATGTAAGATGGCTCTATGACAGCTTGTTATGTGTAGAAGATTTGTAAAGGAATAATTATTGTTTAAGGATTCACACAATAATATGTTCTTTATCATGGAAAAATTGAATATGTACAGAAATACATATTTGCTATTTATAAGTAAATGAATTTCTTTCATTAAAAGTAAGGTTTTAGTGGATCTTTAATTTTTATCCGTAACTTTCTGTCAGAATTATTACGTCAGAATAGTGTTAGTGTTACGAACCTGGGCCTTTCTAGGGCCTGTTCCGCCCAGGCCAGTAACAATGTAACAAGACTTAACATCAAGTTACAAAAGAAATGAAAAGGGAGCAATAGGAACTAAATAATCACAATAATTCTTTCTGGTTTTTTATTAACTTAATAATCCGTAGAAAGCTTTATATAAAATATTTAAAATGATATCATGAAACAATATTTACAGACGAGTTTATCTTAAGTTCACTTATTAATGAAGGGCGCAACATTCGATCTTCTTTTCATCTATTACACTAAATGGCTCTAAAATTGCAAGACGTTCTATTCACTTAACATATTACTTGACTCTTCACACTGAGTCGAAAAGCATAACACTTATTTGTTAATCCATTATCACCATAATGTATCTAGAACGTGACTATCCACACTCTTAATTAATAACCACTTTCAGAGCAATAAATGGAATAGAAATGTTTACGCACTTAAAGTTTTCCAATGAATCTGTTTCTAAGGATATACACACAGTCGTTTTTTAAGACTATGTCGTCAAACTAGTTTCTACAAAATCTAAAGGAAAACTCTAGCGTCTGCAATACAGCAAACACACGCCTTACTACGAGCACCACTAGAGACATATTCCAAAGTCTCCACAACCGCACAACACTCACTCTTGCTATGAGCGCCATTAGAGACATATTCCAAAGTCTCAACAACTGCACAACACTCACTCTTGCTATGAGCGCCATTAGAGACATATTCCAAAGTCTCACTTACGACAGCGCACTCCCCTTTCTTTGAGCGGCAACAGAGACGAACCTCAGCGTCTCACTTATTACAGCGCACTCACTTGCTTTGAGCGGCCACAGAGACGAACCTCACTAAGGTGCTGGAGGCTCACACAGGAACCTCACAAAGGTCAGAAGAATAAATCCAAGGTGCTTCTCAGGAAAAGTGAGAGGACCGTCCTCCATGAAAGTCTCACTGAGGACTGAATGCTCACTGACAGATCATTGACTGATCACTGACTGTTGACTCGATGATGACTGAATGACATCTGACTGATCACCGACAGATCACTGCTTGCTGACTACAGAATACTCTTGGTCTCTCTGTCTGACTCGCTGAATAGATACTGACAGCTGTGTAGCAGGTGGCCCCCATTGGGTACGATGACGTGGTAAGGCGGGAATTCCTGACCTGTTAACGAGCGGATGGATAGTTAACTATACGTCACATAAAACCCACCTAGACGTACAGGAGACATACCACTTGCCAATATAACTCTTATTTTCATAATAATGATAAAGAGACATTTTCTACTGCCGTATGCTCAAGTATATAATGATGGTTAAGGGTGAGTCCCGTAACAGTTAGTTATAAGAAGTAACAGAGGGCAAGAAGGAAGGAAGAAGGAAGAAGAGGAGAGGAGAGGGAAGGAAGTCATATGGCTGAACAAGTTTTGGGAAAATTTTAGAGATGCAGATGTGACCACACGCACACACACACACACACACAAATATATAGTGGAGGGGAACCATACATTAAGTTTTGTATGATTAAGCTCATGGAGCAGGGAGAGCAGAGACCCGTAACGGAAGCAAGAGGGGGGCCAGGGCTTTTAGTCTCGACCCCTGCAAACCACAATTAGGTGAGTACAATTTGGTGAGTACACACACGAGAGCTGGACAAAACATGTACAAAGGGGGGCAGATGTGGAGTTACTGGGACCAATATACCTCAAAGGCGGTGGGACCAGACTATATCTTTCCATGGGTCCTGAGAGAGGGAGCTTTAGTGTGTGTGTTGCTAGCTTTTAATCTTCAACAAGTCTATCGACGGAAATAAATGGTATAAAATACCGAACAATGGGGGGAAAAAAAAACATGTTAGCACGGTGATCCTTTAGCAATTAAAACCATTTGGGGGGGAGTCACAGACAGATCTGTTGGATTGATAAAGCCACTGCGGTGGTGTTTGTCAATAAAGGATCACATTATAATTTTATGTGTTTATTTTTCCAAGTCTATCGACGCAGGGCAACAACCAGAGGTGTGGAAGACAGCAAAAGTCCTAATTTTTTAGGAAAAGAGACAGACAGCTAGCGTTAAACTACAGACCAGAGTCACTAATGTATAATATGTAAAGTCATGGAAAAATTATCAGGAGGAGAGTACCGGAGCACCTAGAAAACTGTGGGTTCTGGCAGACAACCAGGACGGCTTTAGAGTTGGAAATCCTGCCTCGAAACCTACGGAGTTCTAAGACAACAGAAATAAGGCAGGATAGATAGGGATGATAGATTGCATTTTCTTGGACTGCGAGAAGGCTTTTGATACAATACTGCACAAGAGCTTGGTACAAAATCTAGAGGAGTTGGCAGGAATAAGAGGGAAAGCACTAAATGAATCAAGGAAAGAAACAACGATTGATGGTTCGTGAAGATATGACTAAATGGGTGAGACGAGTGGGGTTCCACAAAGATCAGTATTAGGACCGGTACTATTTTTGTATAAGTGATTGACATAACGGATGGGATGATTCGAAGAATTCTTGTTCTCAGATGATGTGAAACTAGTAAGGAGACTACAAGCATATAAGGACCAGGAAAGGCTACAAATAGATCAGGACTGGTCTGACAAGTAGTTTTGGAATTTAACCCCAGACAGTGCAGAGTTATGAAGTTTGGGAAATGGAAAAAGAAGACCGCAGACGGAGTACAGGTTTGGGAGGGCAAAGGCTGCAAACCTCAGTCAAGGAGTGAGCATTATGCCAAGCACATTGAGGAGCCCACAACCGACACACTGCTGCAGCAAATGCGCGTCTTAAATCTAATATTAGCTATCAGCATTCTAAGTAAGGAGTCATTAAAACACTGTACACTGTATACTTCAGGCCCATATTGGAGTATGCAGACCAGTATGCAACCCAAAACCCGTCAAGATGTCAAGAAATTAGAGAAAGTGCAGAGGTTTGCAACGAGCTAGTCTAGGAGATAAGGGGTATGTCCTACGAGGAGAGGTTAAGGGAACTCAACCTGACAACACTTGAGGACAGGACTGTCATAACACCATTACTGAGACGAATGGCAACAAAATACTAAGAGGAATTGATAGGTTGAAAGCTACTCACTCAGCTCCACACCGAGGTCCAGGTTCGAATCTCCTTCGGAGGCTGGAAAATATTAGGGACGTGTTTCCTAAGACACCTGCTGTCCCTGTTCATCCATCAGGGGAAAATGGGTACCTGGTTTAGTTGACTGGTGTGAGTCGCATCCTGGGAAAAACTGACCTAATTTGTCCGAAAAGCTCAGCTTAACAAGCGGCTTTATATAGTAGTATGTCACTGATGTCAGCTTTGACTGTATACCTTGTACATGTACTTGTAGTAATTAAAGATATTATTATAATTATTATTATTATTATTATTATTATTATTATTATTATTATTAGAGAGATGGGGAAACAATAGGGCACAGCGGAAAGTTGAAAAACAGACGAGTCACAGGGATGTTAGGAAGTATTTCTTTCAGCCTTCGAGTAGTCAGGAAGTTGAACGACATAGAAAATGAAGTGGTAAAAGGCAGGATCCATACAAAGCTTTAATTAGGAAGAGGTTCGATAAGGCCTCGAAGCCAAGAGTGAACCTGGTAACCACCAGCGAAGAGACTGGGCCAGGAGCTGTGACTCGAAAATATAAGCAAAATAGACAAGAATCTATAGGTGAGTACACTCACAAATTCAGAGAAAGTTTCAGGCTGGGCGCACCGTGACAGTCTGTAACACAGGGTGTGACACAGTTTTGGACACAGTTCGGGCACAGTTGGACACAGGCTGTGACACAGGTTGACACAGTCTAGGCCAGTCTGTTCACAGTCTGTGACACAGGGTTTAAAAGTCTGGACACAGTTGGACAGTTTGACACAGTCTGTGAAAGGCTGTGACACAGGTTGTAACCCCCGTTCAGACAGTCTGTGACACAGTCTTGGGGAGGGTGTGACACAGTTTAACAGTCCGGGGACAGGGTGTGACAAGGGGTGGGGGCACAGTCTGTGAAAAGGGTGTAAACCCCTCTGTGAAAAGGGGGGGACAAGTTGGGAAAAAAGTCTGTAAAGGCGCGACACAGTTTGGGGACAGTCTGTGAAAAGGGTGCCCGTTTGGGGAGTCTTTCCCTGTACACAGGCTGTGACACAGGCTGTGACAGTCTGTAACACAGGCTGTGACACAGGCTGCGACACGTTCAACCCCTCTTAACAGGGGTGGCACAGTCTTTACAGGGTGTGACAGTCTATACAGGGTGTAACACAAACTAAGTAACAAAAAAAAGGACTGACCCTCCCTGGTGCCCCCCCCGTGGGTTACAACCTAAAATTAGCTCAGATAGGGAAGGAAAATGTGATAATACGAGGAGATACAGGATAGACTGATAGAAATGAAAGAGATAAGAAGGGAGCAGAGACAGAACAACTAAAACATCAGGGGGACATGCTGACAAAACATGTCACTTGGTATCCATTTTTCGAAACATTTTCCCCGGGAGCAGGTTTTTTCAGTCGAATACCGACGTAATATTGGGGGAGAGTAGAGTTTAAGACGAAATTTTTTGGTGGTCATTCTTTGATGGGAAGTGGTTAGTACCTTATCCCGAGGGAGTGGGGTACCACCCCGAGGGGGTGATCACCGGGGAAATTACTTCTCCGCTTCTACTGTCTCCGGGGTTTTACCCCCCGTATTAGACTGAAGAAACCTTGTTGCCCAGATCAACTTCCCCAAATAGGGACCACTTGAACATTATCACAGGAACATTGAACGTTACTACCACTACTACAACTATTACTACAAAAAACTACTACTGCTACTAATGTTACTACTACTACTACTATTACTACTACTATTACTAGAAAATTTGACACGTACATGGGTTTTTTATTAGCCTGCATCCAGTGGCTTTATCAAAAAATTTAGAATTTTGAAGACAGTAAACTATAAAGACGAAAGTGCCCGGCCTTGGTTGTCGAACAGAACCGAGTTGCCTGTTCTTCAGAATTCCACAACTACGGTGTGTTAACGAAACTGCAAGGCCGAGGCACTGATTCCCTCGTTTTTTTGTATATAGTTCTACTGTCTCCAAGTTATGTCCTAGAATTTTATTGATAAAGCCACGGGTTTTAAAAACGTCTACAATAAAGATACCCAGATGCGCACATGTGTCTAAATTTAATCTTGTTGTTATTGTATACCATTCATGAACTACTATTTACTACTACTACTATTACTACTACTACTATTACTACTATATTTCCACCAATAATTACTACTATTAATATTACTACTACTATTAAATTACTACTACCCCACCAACACTGCTTTTAAAATATTACTACTGCTACTAATATTACTACTGTTACTAATACTGCTACATACCACCCCCACTGCTATTATTTGCTACTACTATTACTACTATTACTACTATTACATGCTACACTTTTACTAAAGAATACCACCACCATGTATTACTACGCATATTATATGTACTACCACCACCACTGCTATTACTACTATTACTACTACTGCTACCACCACCACTGTATTACTACTACTACTACCACCACCACTGTATAACTACTATTACTATGCCACTATATTATTACTACCACTACTGTCACCACCACAACATTACTACTATTTTCCCATGTCACCACCACCCCTACTACTGTCACTACTATAACCACGAGGTCAATGGTGACCTACCTGGTACTAAGGTCGTTCCCCCTTTACCAGGAGTCATAACGACACATTGCAATTTTCCTGGGTTTCTTTGGGAAAATTGTTTGTCGGCTGGATTGCGGCCATCTTTATTATTTTGCTCAGGTGTTGTTAAATTGAACTTTAATAGATCTGTGTAACCAAACCTTCTTAAACAAAAAAAAAACTGCATCATTTGTAAATACGAGAAAACGTTTGGGGAAAATGACGTAACAGTAAGACCGGTTGTGGTGGGAGTAGAGGAAGTAATGACCGGTTGTGGTGGGGGTAGAGGAAGAATGACCCGGGTTTTGGGGGAGTAGAGGAAGAAAGACCGGTTGTGGTGGGAGTAGAGGAAGTAATGACCGGGTGGGGGAGTAGAGGAAATAATGACCGGTTGTGGTGGAGTAGAGGAAGTAAGACCGGTTGTGGTGGGAGTAGAGGAAGAATGACCGGTTGTGGTGGGAGTAGAGGAAGTAATGACCGGTTGGGGGGAGTAGAGGAAGAAGACCGGTTGTGGTGGGAGTAGAGGAAGTAATGACCGGTTGTGGTGGAGTAGAGGAAGAAGACCGGTTGTGGTGGAGAGAGAAAATAATGACCGGTTGTGGTGGAGTAGAGAAAATAATGACCGGTTGTGGTGGGAGTAGAGAAAGTAATGACCGGGTGGTGGGAGAGAAGTAATAAGGTTGTGGGGGGAGTAGAGGAGTAAACCGGTTGTGGGGGAAAAAAGAGGGGGTGGGGGGGGACCGGTTGTGGTGGGGGGAGAGGGAATAACCGGTTGTGGTGGGAGTAGAGGAAGAATAACCGGTTGTGGTGGGAGTAGAGGAAGTAATAACCGGTTGTGGTGGGGAGAGGAAGTAATAACCGGTTTTGGTGGGAGTAGAGGAAGTAATAACCGGTTGTGGTGGGAGTAGAGGAGACACGACGGGGACAGTAGAGTGTAATAGAGCTGGAAATTGATGGGATCAGTGGGACGAAGAAAATAAATGAGATAGAAGACCATAGATTAACTGAACATGCAGTCAGGGCAAGGGGGAAATTTCTCAATGTGTTGCATGCGTCAGTTGCATGCAACACAATACCTCGACACAAACGTCAGTTGCATGCAACACAATACCTGACACAAGCGTCAGTTGCATGCAAACAATACTGAAAACGTCAGTTGCATGCAACACAATGCCTGGGCACAAGCGTCACTTGCATGCAACACAATGCCTGGGCAAAGCGTCAGTTGCATGCAACACAAGTTGGAACAGGTCACTTGCATGCAACACAATGCCTGGACACAAACGTCAGTTGCATGCAACACAATGCTTGGACACAAACGTCAGTTGCATGCAACAAAAGCGGGACACAAGGCAGTTGCATGCAACACAATGCCTGGTTACAAGGCAGTTGCATGCAACACAATGCCAGGACACAAGCGTCACTTGCATGCAACACAATTTTCGTCCGGAGATAGTAAGAGAGATAAAGCATTTGCAGACAACAGGAAGGAGTTAAGAAAATCATTGAATTCATTTGGTTTTCTGTCTTACAATTTTTAATTCTCGTTTTTCTTGTTCCTCTTCCCCCACAAGGGCAGTTTTTCCTCTTTTTGTATTCCTTCCGTTCTAGCTTTTCTAACTAGCTCATTTTGATGTTTTCTGTCTGTCTGCCTTTGTTGTCTGTCTGTCTGTCTCTCGTGTCCTGACTGGCTATGTACGTTGACATTGCAACAATGGTGAACTAGGTGAATACCGGGGAAGGAGTTTTGTCCATTGAATATGTTAAGTGACTATGAGGAAAGTAGGTGTAGTACAGTGACCATGTTAGGTGACTACGGGAAGGAAGTTGACGTCCAGTGACCATGTTAGGTGACTATCGGGGAAGGAAGGGGGTTTGGGGAAAATTGAATTAACTTCCCATTTCTTCCAAAGAGACTGTCCCCCTGTCAACATACGCATCAACAGTTTACTAAAGGACATGCGGACCGGTTCTCTGCCCTTTTCTATTGCAAATTGATTACAATTCTATTTCATTACTAATGGGATCGATGAGTTAACCACGCACACACACACACACACACACACACCCTGTGACGAGTGGAGTTCCAAAAGGGGTCAGTCCTAGGACCTGTACTTTTTTTGGTATATGTGAATGACATAACGGAAGGGATAGACTCAGAAGTGTCCCTGTTTGCAGATGATGTAAGTTAATGAGAAGAATAAAATCAGTCGAGGATCAGGCAGGACTAAAAAGGAACCGGGACAGGCTGCAAGCCTGGTCCAGTAACTGGCCCTTGAATTTAACCCTGCCAAATGTAAAGTCATGAATATGGGGGAAAGGGGCAAAGAAGACCGCAGACAGAGTATAGTCTAGGTGGCCAAAGACTGCAAGCCTCACTCAAAAAAAAAGATCTTGGGTGAGTAAAAACCGAGCACATCTCCTGAGGCACACATCAATCAGATAACTGCTGCAGCATACGGGGGGCGGAAACCTAAGAATGGGTTCCAATACCTCACTAAGGAATCATTCAAGACCTGTATACCATATACGTCAGGCCCATACGGGAGTATGCAGCACCGGTTTGGAACCCACCCCCGGTCAAGCACGTCAAGAAATTAGAGAAAGTGCAAAGGTTTGAAAAAGACTAGTCCCAGAGCAAAGGGGGATTTCCACAAGAAAGGGAAAGGGAAACGGCCTGACGACACTAGAGGACAGGAGGGTTAGGGGAGAAGATAACAAATAAAAATACTGCGAGGAATAGATAAGGTGGACAGAGACAAGATGTTCCAGAGGG
Organism: Cherax destructor; assembly: GCA_009830355.1. Lineage (NCBI taxonomy): Eukaryota > Metazoa > Arthropoda > Malacostraca > Decapoda > Parastacidae > Cherax > Cherax destructor. The sequence goes on along the minus strand of WNWK01020561.1, from coordinate 7,377 downwards.
GGGACACAGAAACAAGGGGTCATAATTGGTTGAAGACTCCTATGAGTCAAAGGGATGTTAGGAAGTATTTCTTCAGTCATAGAGTTGTCGGGAAGTGGAATAGCTTAAAAAGGGACATAGTGGAGGCAGGAACCAAAAAGTTTTAAGACTAGGTTTGATAAAGCTCATGGAGCAGGGAGAGCAGAGCCCCTTTTACGACGGGCCCAATTATTAGCCTGTTTTGGCCCGTCAACAAGATATTTAAATAAAGATTTGATTGTTTCATCGTTAGAGAAAATCATTATGGTATTAGGATAATTTGTAGGAGATTGACCCAAGCAAGTAAAATTTGAGAAATTTAATATAAAGGAATTAATAATTATTCAGTATATTGTATAAAGTTATCTCTATTGCAGTGTAATACATCATGATACACTTTATTCGAAAAAAGTCGATATATGACTTTATTGTCTCTGTACCATATTCATACTAAATGACAGAACTTCATACAAACAATATTTCACATCAACGTTTCGCCATACAATAACTGAGACCAATGCCTCAATAAAGGCAGAGAAGTATAAAATATCAATTGAAACATCAAATACATTTTCTTGAGACAATAATTCCGAATACTGACCAAAGCTCTGCTAATACAAGCTATCACCGTAAGTCGTGGGTGAATAGACAATTTTCAACCCATACTAAGGGCAAAAACCCCCTTAAAGGTGGAATAACTTCCCAAGGCTACTCCAAAGAGCGTATGATTCAAAGAGCGGTTACCTTTTTGAAAGTCAGGGGGCCTACTCCTGGTCAGGAGGGATGTGTGAACCACTGCCAATACCACGGTGTGGTAAGCTCGCTAGGTCGGTCACGTGACAGAGGGGGGGGCCGGCTGGTACGTAAACAAGTAACGGGGGTATGACTAGTGGTCTCCCACTACATGACCGGCACAGTAAACAAAATTGTAAAACATAAAATTACAATGTAACATCCTACCTAAAAAATAGCTAAATCAAAAATAGATAAAGTAAGACATTTTCGTTTTTTGCTAATAACGGAAATATCTCCAATATACCATTATGATAAAAATAAAACAATATAAAAATTGGGCGAGGGATAGCCGTAAACCCCTAGCGGACAGCGAAGAGGCGGGGCCAGGAGCTGAGTCTCGACCCTGCAACCACAATTAGGGAGTACAATTAGGTGAGTAACACACACAGAGGAGCCAGGAGTAAAGTCTCGACCCCCGCAACCAAATTAGGTAATACACACACACACACAGTGAGGAGAGAAAATGACAGACCATTGGGCACAAGGGCAACAGATGGGGGAAGATAGGAAGAGGGAAAGCTGCAATGGAGGCAACTAAATCGAATCAAGGGATAAAAGGGGGAAATGCAAGGGGAGAATGAAAGGGAGAAGTCAGCCTTTGTTTATGGGTTCCAGGAAGTTAAGGGAAACTTACGAAGCAAGAAGACAGGGAAAAAAAGGATTGAAAGTATTATGATAGCAATAGGACAGAAAAAATGACCCAGCTGGCAAATTTAAAATTTTGGGTTTGCAAGAGGAGAAACCCGGGGCCAGTCAAAGTGATTTTCAAGGCAGAATCTCCAAAACAGGATCCTGCAGAAGAAAGCACGATTAAGGAACATGGGGGTTTCCCCGGAGGGTGCCCCCTAACTGCGCAGAACACGAGAAGAGGGGGAAAAAAGATGAAAGAGGAAAGAGCAACCAAACAATCTAACCCAAACCCACACTCTGTACCCACTGCCCCCCCCCCTCATCACAAACCCCCTTTTCACAGCAACCCCCCCCCTCATAGGAATAGTTCCTGTTTTTCTTGCATTTCCCCAACCCCAAGTACCCCAGACCACTTTTTTAAAAAAAGTTAAGGTTTGGAAAAAGCAGAGGCAATAACAAATAAATGTGAGGTGGGATGAAAGAATAAAAATCCCAGACACCAAACCCCTTTTCAGAAGCAAAACTCACCAGAATGATAACAGATGCAATTTTTCCAGTGAAAAAAGATCCGGGGAAAAATAGAGGGAGCAGAGGGGAAAGAGGAGTTACACTACTCATAAAAACCGGTGGGGATTTGAGGAAATGGAAGGAAGAACGGAATGGGCGAAAAGGGAATAATATAGGAACAATTCAGTCGGGGGGGCCCAAGGTGATAATTGCAGGATGTACAACCCGCCACTGAACTACAGGAGGCAACTAGCTGAGGTACCAGAAGCCCCACATGGGTAGAGAAAATTTTTCTATTTATGGGGATTTCAATCACAAGGAGATTGACTGGGAAAAACCGCCCTTCATGGGGGGCCTGGAAAAATGGAGAGCCAAAATGATGAATGGGGGAAGGGGAAAAAATCATACAACAACATGTTATGGAACTAACAGAGTGAGGATGAACCAAAGACTGGACCTAGTATTCACCTTGAGTAGTTCAGACATCGAGGACATCACATATGAAAGGCCCCCCAGAGCTAGTGATCACGTGGTTCTGAACTTTTAAAAGTTGGTTAAAGTGCAGAGGGTAGCAGGAATAGAATGGGAAAAGCAGAGCTAAAAAAGGGGGGGCTACATAGACATGAGGAACTTCCTCAAAACGTTAGTGGGAAAGATAATTGGTAGAAAATCTGTAAACGAAATAAATGGAGTACGTGACAACAAAATGCAAGGAGGCAGAGGAGAGGTTTGTTCCCAAGAGCAAAGACATAATGAGAAGAAAAAAGGCCCCTTTTCACCAAAAAGTGGGGGAAAGAAAAACTAAGTGCGCTTGAGAATGGAAAAGGTACAGAAGACAAAGGACCTGGAAAATAAAGAGATTTTTTAAGAGCCAGAATCGAATATGCACCGAAAAGGGGGGGAGGCCCAGGACAAAAAAAACGACATAGCATCGAAAGTAAATTCCAAAGCTGTTGTAAACCCAAAATGGGGAGGAAAACAACAGTCAAGGACCAGGTAATCGGCTGGGGAAAGGGAAAGGGGGGGGAGTTCACAAGAAACGACCAAGAAGTATGTAAGGAGCCAAGAGATTTAAAGAAGATTCAAAGTGGAGACAGGAGGGACTCCGGGTCAGAATGGGGGGGTACACCAACAACGGATACACCCAAAAAATTTCTGGATGAAACACAACCCAGGACGAGGTGAAGAAGCTCATGTGAACTCGATACCTCAAAAGCAGGGGGCTGGACAACATCTCTGTGGGTTTTAGAGGGGAGCAGAGATGTTGTATGTGCCACAAACAAAAATCTTCAACACATCCGTTGAAACTGGGCAACCACCTGAGGTATGGAAGACAGGCATTAAACTACAGACCAATGTTACTGACATGTTTGTGTGCAAAGTCATAAAGAAGATTATCGGAAGAGAATGGAGCACCCAGAAAGGAATGAGCTTATTAACGACAGACAGCACGGTTTCAGGGGGGGGGAAACCCGGGGACAAACCCCCTGGCGTTTTATGACAACGTTATGGAAGTAAGACACGGGGAGAGGGAGAGAGGCATTTTCACGCGAAGGGGCCTTTTAACGTTCCCAAAAGGTTAGTGCAAAAGCTAGAGGATCAGGCAGCATACCACCGAGTCATGGCACGTGTTTTTTTTTATATTAATGACATGAGAGAAGGATAGACTCAAGTGTCCCTAATTCAGATGATTAAGAATGAGGAGAATTAAATCTGATGAGGATCAGGCAGGACTAAAAGAGACCTGGGGAGCCTACAAGCTGGTCCAGCAACGGCTCCTGAATTTAACCCCCCAAAGTCATGAAGATTGGGGAAGGGCAAAGAAGACCGAGACTAGGTGGCCAAAGACTGCAAACCTTTTTTCTAGAAAAAGAATCTCGGGGGGGGTATAAAATGACCACATCTCCTGAGGCACAATCAACCAGATAACCCGCAGCATATGGGCGTGGCAAACCGAGGATAGGTTCCATACCTCAGTAAGGAACCGTTCAAAAAGTACACGTGTACGTCAGGCCCATACTGGGATGCAGCACCAGTTTTAACCCACACCGGCCAACACGTCAAGAAAAGAAAAAAGCAAAGGTTTGCAACGAGATTAGTCCCAGAGCTAAGGGGAATGTCCTACGAAGAAAGGTTAAGGGAAATCCCGACGACACTGAAGGACAGGAGGGTTAGGAAAGACATGATAATGACATATAAAATACTGCGAGGAATTGACAAGGTGACAAAGAAGAATGTTCCAGAGAGGGGAAAAGAAAAAGGGGCACAATTGGGGTGACGACTCAGATGAGTCAAAAGGAATGTTAGGAAGATTTCTTCAGTCACAGAGTTGTCAGGAAGTGGAATAGTCTGGCAAGTGATGTAGTGGAGGCAGGAACCATACATAGCTTTAAGATGAAGTTTGATTAAGCTTATGGAGCAAGGAGAGAGGGACCTAGTAGCGATCAGTGAAGAGGGGGGCCAGAAGCTATGAATCGCCCCCTGAAACCAAAATAGGTGAGCAAGAGGCCACTACAAACATAACAAGACAATGCAACAAGTCTCATTTCCCTTTCTCTAGAGACTTTTGCAAAAGAGAACCTCAAAAGACGGGGTCCCAAAATTTTGGGTCCAGACGACGAGTGTTGAGGTATCGTGACCCCCCAGCGTTGATCACACTCCGTTGACCATCACCAGTAGTTTTTGTTCCCTTGGTTGCGGTCCCCTACCTCGATCTTCACTTGACTGGGCTAATCCTGTCTTCCTGACGAAGTAAGATTGTTGTTTGTGTGTACGTTTTGGGATGCACTGTACGTGGTAAGATGTACTGAAGTTGGTTGGACGTACTGTAGCTGGTAGGATGTACTGTACATAGAAGGATCCACTGTACTTTAGGATGTAATGTCCGTGGTCGGATGTACTGTAGCTGGTAGGATGCACTATACGTTGTAGGATACACGTAGTGGTAGGAGGGCTACAGCTGGTAAGATGAAATGTACGTGGTAAGATGCTCTGTACGTGGTAGGATGTACTTATTTGTAAAGATGCATTGTAGGGTAGAACGTACTGTACGTGTTGGGATGTACTATAGCGGGAAGATGAACTGTACCTGGTAGGATGCCCTGTATGTGGTAGGATGCATTGTAAATAGTAGAATGTACTGTACGTTGTAGATGTACTAAAGCTGGTAAGATGAACTGTACGTAGTGGGATGCACTGTACTTGGTAGGATGTACTGTAGTTGAAGGATTCACTGTACGTGGTAGGACGAACTGTACGTGATAGGATGTACTATAGTTGGTAGGATGCACTGTATGGAGGATGTACTGTACGTGGTAGATACACTGAAGCAATGGGATGAAGTACGTGGTAGGATGTAGTGCGTCATAAGATGTACTGTGCGTCGTAGGATACACTGAAAAAAAGGGGCAGTGTAGGATATGATGCACGTACGTGTAGGATAAAATGCACGTGGTAGTAAGTACTGTACGTGGTAAAATGCACTGTACTAGGATGAACTGGTGGTAGGATGCACAATGTAGTGGGATGCATTGTATGGTGGGATGCACTATACGTGGTAGGATGCATGTACGTGGTAGGATGCACGGTGGGGGGAGACTACACGTGGTAGGATGCAATGTACGTGGTAGGACACTGCGGGTAGGATGCACTGCACGTGGTGGGATGCACTGAGTGGTAGGATGCACTGTACGTGGTAGGACGCACTCACTTGAGGATGCACTGCACTTTAGGATGCACTGTACGTGGTAGGACGCACTGCACGTGGTGGGATGCACTGCACGTGGTAGGATGCACTGTGGGTAGGATGCACTGCACGTAGGATGCACTGTACGTGGTAGGATGCACTGTATGGTAGGATGCACTGTACGGGTAGGATGCACTACACGTGGTAGGATGCACGTACGTAGGATGCACTGCACGTGGTGGGATGCACTACACGGTAGGATGAAATTTTACGTGGTGAAGACGAAGTGGTAGGATGCACTGCACTTTAGGATGCACTGTCTGGATCACTGTACGTGGTAGGACGCACTACACGTTGTGGGATGCACTGCACGTGGTAGGATGCACTGTACGTGGTAGGACGCACGACGGGTGGGACACTGCACGTGGTAGGATGCACTGTACGTGGTAGGATGCACTGCACGTGGTAGGATGCACTGTACGTGGTAGGATGCACTGTACGGGTAGGACGCACTACACGTGGTGGGAGCACAACACGTGGTGGTGGCACGGGTGGGATGCACTGTACGTGGTAGGACGCACTACACGTGGTGGATACTGTACGTTTAGGATGCTTGGGGTACGGGTAGGATGCACTGACGTGGTAGGACGCACCGACGGGGGGATGCATTTCGGGTAGGAGGGATGTACGTGGTGGATGCACGTAGTGGTAGGAGCCCCGCAGTGGTAGGATGCACGCACGTGGTAGGATGCCCCGTCGGGTGGGACGCACGCAGGGGAGGATGCACTACACGGGTAGGATGTATTGTACGTGGTAGGATGCACAGGGTAGGACGCACTGCACGTGGAAATCACCACGTGTTAGGATGCATTGTACGTGGTAGGATGCACTGTACGTGTTAGGACGCACTGCACTTTAGGATGATCACGGGTAGGATGCACTGACGTGGTAGGACGCACAACATGGGTAGGATGCACTGCAGTGGAGGTGCACTGTAGTGGTAGGATGCACTGTAGTGGTAGGATACACTGCACGTGGTAGGATGCACTGTAGTGGTAGAATGCACTGTAGTGGTAGGATGCACTGTACGTGGTAGGATGCACTGCACGTGGTAGGATGCACGTGGTAGGATGCACTGCAGTGGAAATATGCACGGGGTAGGATGCACTGTATGTGGGGATGCACTGTGGGTGGGAGATGACGTGGAGGACGCACTGCAGGGGTAGGACACTGAGGGTGAATGCATTGTACGTGGTAGGATGCATGAGGGGTAGGACGCCCATGGGGTAGGATGCACTGTACGTGGTAGAATGCACTGTAGGGGGTAGGATGCACTGTACGTGGTAGGACGCACTGCATGTGGTAGGATGACAGTGGTAGAATGCACTGTACGTGGTAGGATGCACTGCACGTGGTAGGACGCACTGCATGTGGTAAGATGTTTTAGTGGTAGGATGCACTGTAGGGGGTAGGTGCACGTACGGTAGGACGCACTTCATGGGTAGGATGCACTGTACGTGGTAGAATGCACTGCATGTGGTAGGATGCACTGTACTTTAGGATGCACTGCGTGGTAGGATGCACTGTACGTGGTAGGACGCACTGCATGTTAGGATGACTGCTGGTAGGACGATGCATGTGGTAGGACACGTACGGGTGGACGCACTGCATTTTAGGATGCACTCCGCAGGGTTTGATGTACGGGCATTTTGGGATGTACTGTACGTCTCTATATGATGAAC
>WNWK01020560.1:0-35602 GCA_009830355.1 Cherax destructor | reverse complement strand
TATATATATATATATATATATATATATATATATATATATATATATATATATATATATATATATATATATATATGGCCTTAGGTATGGTTGGTAGACAGCAACCACCCGGAAAGGACTATCCTACCAAATGAGAGGAAACAGAAGCCTGAAATTGCTTTGCATGATTGTGGGATTGCTGGTGTCTTTTTCTGTCTCATAAACATGCAAGGTTACAGGTATGTCTTGCTATTTCTGCTTACACTTAGGTCACACTACACCTGCATGTACAAGCATATATATACTAACCCCTCTGGGTTTTCTTCTTGTTTATTTCTGCTTATGTCCATGGGAAAGAGGAACAAAATTATTCCTCCGTAAGCTATGCGTGTCGTAGGAGGCGACCAAATGCCGGGAGCAATGGGCTGGTAAGAGGCTTGCATTTCCATCAAGCGTACGTGAGCGTGTTAGATAGGAGTGATTGGAGACAAATGGTTTTTAGGACTTGACGTGCTGTTAGAGTGTAAGCAAGGTAATATTTATGAAGGGATTCCGGGAAACCGGCAGGCCGGACTTGATTCCTGGAGGTGGAAATTACAGTGCCGGCACTCTGGAGGAGGGGTGTTGCTGTTGCAGTTTTATAACTGTTGTGAAGGCATGCCTCTAGCAAGACAGTGATGAAGTGAATGATGATGAAAGTTTTTCTTTTTCGGGCCACCCTGCCTTGGTGGGAAACGGCCGATGTGTAATAAAAAATAAATATATATATATATATATATATATATATATATATATATATATATATATATATATATATATATATATATATATATATATATATATATATATATATATATATATATATATATATATATATATATATAACTTCAGATGAAATCCAAATATTCTTTTGAAGCCTTTTATCCACCTCTTCGAGGCTATGCGTCCCACAATTCGACCTGAGTGGACCCCATTTATTATGCAAAATCGCAAACCAAGCGATACAGGATGCAAAACCACCACGGGGGGGTAGAATGAAGGTTCTAGGCCTTTCGTGTTGCAATCAACACATCATCAGGAGCTTGCAAAATCGCAGAAAAGGGAGGATGTCCAAGCAAGTACGATCCCAAAAGGCCGTCTTCACTGGAGTGAGTGAGTGAGGGAGGGAGAGAGAGAAAAAAGGAACGAAAGTGCCCCTAGGCATACCAGTGCCCATAACCAGAAGGATGAATATTATAACATTAGAAAAATCCTTAAAGCATTTATATTGTAATAGTAGCTAAACGAAAGTAACGCGGCAATAATAAAAAATCGGTCATACTCCACTGTGATATGAGAAATTTAACATACATAATTATATTATCAGTGATAGAAGTCACTGGCAATTATGGAGTAGATATCCACTAGAAAGCGGGAATATTTAAAGGGAAGACTTTTAAAAGTTATACAAAGGAAACTGGACTCATTAAAATTTACTTATTTAAAAAGGAAGGTATTTGTAATTATAAGGAAGACTGCCACAGTTATTCAACCCACATAATTCTGAGGCAAAATCTGGCACTACATTTAAGACAGTCTAATGCATTCGTGTAAGAGCCCAGTTTTTAACTGTGTACTATTGCCTCAACTAAAAACGCATTTAATTTGAACAACCCGTCACTAATATTGTATAATGAATGCTTATCATGCATAATAATTGCCGATTCTACAAAATTCCTTTCAAGCCAAGAATAACCAGGAAGAAGACTCTTATAACAAAAAAAGGCACAATACCGTGACTGGAACAATACACACAACCCGCACATAGAAGAGAGGAGCTTACGACGACGTTTCGGTCCGACTTGGACCATTTATAAAGTAACACTAACACAAAGAACAGGTAGAAGGGGTATTTATAGGCCAGCAGACAGGGGAGGGCACAAAAAAGTGGTAGAGGAGTAATAGTGGAAGTAGTAGTGGTAGTGGAAGTAGTAGTATGGAGTCAGTCATTCTGGGAAAGAGGAGCACTGCAATAAAGCTGGCGGCCAGCATAGGGTAAGGACAAGAACACAGAGGGGGAAAAATGAAAATAAAATAAAGAAGGACAAATACAAGGCAAAAAAAAAGAAAACCCAGAGGAGAAGGGGGAAGAGATAGAAGGGAAAGGGTATTCTGAAGTTTTGAGCATTTAACAATGCAATGGGAGAGGAAAGCATCTACAGAGACAAAGCCAGGGCTAAGATTCATACAGGGAAAGTTGTTCTTTGTGTTAGTGTGACTTTGTATATAAGATGACTCTTAGTTCCTGCCAAGTTGACGGGTTATTACAACCTCTAATATGGTATATGTATCGAGTAATGGTGTTGTGAAATTCTCACTTCTAATGGTTTTCCCGTCTGTCCCAAATAGAGACTGCAACCGTTGTAGCCAATTCTGTAGACACAACCAGCACATTGTTGGGGTGAATTCTTTATCATAATGCTTCTAACAGTCCGTGGATTTTTAAATACTACTTGTATATTTAATTTTCTAAGAGCATTCGGCAGGATAGATAAATTCTCGTTATATGGGAGGACCAGCACATTCTTAGTCTGAGGTGTTATCCTAGGTTCTGTTCTATAATAAGTTTTCTTAGCTGCCAGCAAGGCAGATTCCACAAACACCTTAGGATATCGCAGTTTCATGCCAATGTCAAATATTTTCCTAATTTCTTCACCTAGTAACTCCGGACTGCACACTATAGGCTCTCAGAAACTTAGTAAGAAATACAGTAGTAGTGAATGTAAGAGCACACTTTGGTGGCCTTCCAATATACTGTAAACTTTAACTTTGTATCAACTCGGTGTATCAACACATCTAAGAATGGAAGCTTACAGTCCACCTCTTCCTCCACGGTGAATTTAATAGACGAGACTAAAGTGTTAAGTCTTGGTAAAAATGCATCAGGGTCATATCATTTGGCCAAAGACACAAGATGTCATCCACATATCTGAACCATTTAGCTCTACATGGCGGGATATCTTTCAACAGTCTAGCCTCGAAAAATTCCATATACAGAGTTATTGCCATGTCTTGTGACAGAGAGTTATTGCCATGTCTTGTGAAAGAGAGTTATTGTCATGTCTTGCGACAGAGAGTTATTGCCATGTCTTGTGACAGAGAGTTATTGCCATGTCTTGTGACAGAGAGTTATTGCCATGTCTTGTGACAGAGAGTTATTGCCATGTCTTGTGACAGAGAGTTATTGTCATGTCTTGTGACAGAGAGTTATTGCCATGTCTTGTGAAAGAGAGTTATTGTCATGTCTTGCGACAGAGAGTTATTGTCATGTCTTGTGAAAGAGAGTTATTGTCATGTCTTGCGACAGAGAGTTATTGTCATGTCTTGTGACAGAGAGTTATTGTCATGTCTTGTGACAGAGAGTTATTGTCATGTCTTGTGAAAGAGAGTTATTGTCATGTCTTGTGACAGAGAGTTATTGCCATGTCTTGTGACAGAGAGTTATTGTCATGTCTTGTGAAAGAGAGTTATTGTCATGTCTTGTGACAGAGAGTTATTGTCATGTCTTGTGACAGAGAGTTATTGCCATGTCTTGTGACAGAGAGTTATTGTCATGTCTTGTGTCAGAGAGTTATTGTCATGTCTTGTGAAAGAGAGTTATTGTCATGTCTTGTGACAGAGAGTTATTGTCATGTCTTGTGAAAGAGAGTTATTGTCATGTCTTGTGACAGAGAGTTATTGCCATGTCTTGTGACAGAGAGTTATTGTCATGTCTTGTGACAGAGAGTTATTGCCATGTCTTGTGAGAGTTATTGTCATGTCTTGTGACAGAGAGTTATTGTCATGTCTTGTGACAGAGTTATTGTCATGTCTTGTGACAGAGTTATTGTCATGTCTTGTGACAGAGAGTTATTGTCATGTCTTGTGACAGAGAGTTATTGTCATGTCTTGTGACAGAGAGTTATTTTCATGTCTTGTGACAGAGTTATTGTCATGTCTTGTGACAGAGTTATTGTTATGTCTTGTGACAGAGAGTTATTGTCATGTCTTGTGACAGAGAGTTATTGTCATGTCTTGTGACAGAGAGTTATTTTCATGTCTTGTGACAGAGTTATTGTCATGTCTTGTGACAGAGTTATTGTTATGTCTTGTGACAGAGAGTTATTGTCATGTCTTGTGACAGAGAGTTATTGTCATGTCTTGTGACAGAGAGTTATTGTCATGTCTTGTGACAGAGAGTTATTGCCATGTCTTTTGACAGAGAGTTATTGTCATGTCTTGTGACAGAGTTAATGCCATGTCTTGTAACAGAGTTATTGCCATGTCTTGTGGCAGAGAGTTATTGTCATGTCTTGTGACAGAGTTATTGTCATGTCTTGTGACAGAGTTATTGACATGTCTTGTGACAGAGAGTTATTGCCATGTCTTGTGACAGAGAGTTATTGTCATGTCTTGTGACAGAGAGTTATTGTCATGTCTTGTGACAGAGTTATTGTCATGTCTTGTGACAGAGAGTTATTGTCATGTCTTGTGACAGAGAGTTATTGTCATGTCTTGTGACAGAGTTATTCCCATGTCTTGTGAAAGAGAGTTATTGTCATGTCTTGTGACAGAGAGTTAATGCCATGTCTTGTGAAAGAGAGTTATTGTCATGTCTTGTGACAGAGAGTTATTGCCATGTCTTGTGACAGAGAGTTATTGCCATGTCTTGTGACAGAGTTATTGCCATGTCTTGTGACAGAGAGTTATTGCCATGTCTTGTGGTACTAGAATATGTCGTGTGACATTAGACTGGTTAGTCGTGAGATTTAACAATGTGTTTTGCTATACCTTAGTACAAATAATACGCTTATGTACAAAAATCATACGTTTATTTTATGTGCTATTGTACAAAGATTGTACTATATTTATATAGAATTTTACTAGTAGAAGAAAATATATATTTATAAATTAATGTGTCTGTATTTATTTTTATACCCCGGAAAAAAAACCTTTATTATATTGTTACGATATTGCAGTGTTTGTTATGAGAGCAGATTCCCTTAGAATAACAGGCCGAGTAATCGGGTTTGCCCATAGCTCTCGCAACTAATATTGTAATATTAATAATAATAATACTTTTTATTATTATTACAATAATAAAAACAATAGCAACACCTCTTCCTTACAGGTGAGTAACACCTCGTCTGTATCTTCATTACAATGTTACTTTTGAGCAATACATACATCGCTAGCCAGCAATATGACCATAAAACTGAACGATATTTTTATTAAGGAGGCTCCAGGAAGGAAGGAAACAATATTCAATTGCTAATTTAGAGCTTATGATTGGTTGCAGAGAGGATATTGTGATTGCTTTTAATTTTCATATAAAAAACACTTTTCCCCAATAGGTTAGTAAAATTTCGACAAACAGATCAAATAGGTAACCAATATAAACGTTCTTGATCAGAGGGACATACCTGAAACTCAATTTTATTATATAAATCAAGAGTAGTAGTGGCCAGACAGTGGGAAGGAAGGTCGGGGTCTTGATGGTGCTGGCCAGATGGTGGGAAGGAATGTCGGGGTCTCGATGGTACTGTCCAGACGGCGGGAAGGAAGGTCTAGGTCTTGATGGCACTGGCCAGACGGTGGGAAGGAAGGTCGGGGTCTTGATGGCACTGGCCAGACGGCGGGAAGGAAGGTCGGGGTCTTGATGGTGCTGGCCAGACGGTGGAAAGGAATGTCGGGGTCTCGATGGTACTGTCCAGACGGCGGGAAGGAAGGTCGGGGTCTTGATGGCACTGGCCAGACGGTGGGAAGGAAGGTCGGGGTCTTGATGGCACTGGCCAGACGGTGGGAAGGAAGGTCGGGGTCTTGATGGCACTGGCCAGACGGTGGGAAGGAAGGTCGGGGTCTTGATGGCACTGGCCAGACGGTGGGAAGGAAGGTCGGGGTCTTGATGGTACTGGCCAGACGGGGGGAAGGAAGGTCGGGGTCTTGATGGACTGTCAGACGGCGGGAAGGAAGGTCGGGGTCTTGATGCCACTGGCCAGACGGAGGGAAGGAAGGTCGGGGTCTTGATTGTGCTGTCCAGACGGTGGGAAGGAAGGTCGGGGTCTTGATGGTATGTCCAGACGGTGGGAAGGAAGGTCGGGTCTTGATGGTCTGGCCAGACGGGGGGAAGGAAGGTCGGGGTCTTGATGGTGCTGGCAGACAGTGGGAAGGAAGGTCGGGGTCTTGATGGTGCTGGCCAGACAGTGGAAAGGAAGGTCGGGGTCTTGATGGTGCTGGCCAGACGGCGGGAAGGAAGGTCGGGGTCTTGATGGCACTGGCCAGACGGTGGGAAGGAAGGTCGGGGTCTAGATGGTACTGTCCAGACGGCGGGAAGGAAGGTCGGGGTCTTGATGGTACTGGCCAGACGGTGGGAAGGAAGGTCGGGGTCTTGATGGTACTGGCCAGACGGTGGGAAGGAAGGTCGGGGTCTTGATGGTACTCACTTCCATCCTACAAGATATTGCAGTACCTCTTTTATATATTTTAATTGTCTATTGTTATGTATATTATATAATTTAAATTTAAATAATTTTATACTAAAAATACAAAATTATATACACATCTATCATTACTTCTAACAGTTGTGAATATGAAAAAAATATAATACTGTTGGGAACCTCAGGACTCTTGAAGTTCATTCATCTATCCATGAGATAATATTGTGTTGTATTATACACAAGTTATTAAATCTGTATTTAAATATATGTTGTAGAGTTTAGGATGACAAACTATCGACTTCACAAATCAACGCACTAACATTTACACCAACAAAATAAAAACAACACTAAAGAAGACTTGTACTAAGTTCATCAGTTGTGACTGACACTACTTTTGTCTCAGTGACAACTCTTGTCTCAGGTAACATTCATAACATGACTTAATAAAGTAAGAGGGTGATTGGACTTTAAAGACCAGAGACTGACGTTCAAGTGGCAGGATCTGGTAGACCAGAGCTGACTCTGAGGCTGACACTGCTAGTATTGTGTTATTATGTCACATGATAGCATCAGTCACATAACAGCTAGTGACAGGTGGATGATGTTTCAATTATATAACAATTAACTATCAATCCTATATATTACTAGAGTGTGTATGAAAGAGAAAGTAGTGTGTATGAAAGGAGAATTATGAATGCGGAAGTAGTGTGTATGAAAGGAGAAGTAGTACTAAGGACAGAGGAAGTAGTACTTATGATAAAGGAAGTAGTTCTTATGATAGATGAATTAGTACTTATGATAGATGAAGTAGTACTTATGATAGAGGAAGTAGTACTTATGATAGAGGAAGTAGTACTTATGATAGAGGAGGTAGTTCTTATGATAGATGAATTAGTACTTATGATAGAGGAAGTAGTACTTATGATAGAGGAAGTAGTACTTACGATAGAGGAAGCAGTACTTATGAGAGAGGGAGTAGTACTTATGATAGAGGAAGCAGACTTATGATAGAGGAAGTAGTACTTATGATAGAGGAAGTAGTACTTGTGATAGAGGAAGTAGTACTTCTGATAGAGGAAGTAGTACTTATGACAGAGGAAGTAGTACTTATGATAGAGAAAGTAGTACTTATGATAGAGGAGTTAGTACTTATGACAGAGGAAGTAGTACTTATGATAAGATGTTCCAGAGAGGGGACACAGAAACAAGGGGTCACAATTGGAAGGTGAAGACTCCTATGAGTCAAAGGATGTTAGGAAGTATTTCTTCAGTCATAGAGTTGTCAGGAAGTGAATAGCCTAGAAAGCGACATAGTGGAGGCAGGAACCATACATAGTTTTTAAGACGAGGTTTGATAAAGCTCATGGAGCAGGGAGAGATAGGACCTAGTAGCAATCAGTGAAGAGGCGGGGCCAGGAGCTATGACTCGACCCCTGCAACAACAAATAGGTGAGTACAAATAGGTGAGTACACACACACACACAACCCACTTACTTCCAGCAGCATGTGTGAGCGTGTTAGATAGGAGTGAATGGAGTCGAATGGTTTTGGGACCGACGATCTGTTGGAGTGTGAGCAGGGTAACATTTTGTGAAGGTTTAAAGGGGAACCAGAATTGATTTAGTTGGACTGACTTGAGTTCTGGAAATGGGAAGCAAATGCCTGCACTTAAAGGAGGGTCTGGGAAGTGACAGTTGGGACTATTCAGCTGCGTATCTCTCCTCTGAAAAGACAGTGATTATGTGATGAGTGAGGTGAAAGTGTTGAATTATGATGAAAGTATTTTCTTTTTTGGGATTTTCTTTTATTTTGTCACTCCTCGGTGGAAGACGTGCCCATTGTTGAAAAAAATATATATATATATTTTTTTTCAACAAGTCGGCCGTCTCCCACCGAGGCAGGATGACCCAAAATAAAGAAAATCTCCAAAAATAAAATACTTTCATCATCATTCAACACTTTCACCTCACTCATACATAATCACTGTCTTTGCAGAGGCGCTCAGATACGACAGCTGAGAATAAGTCCCTCCCAACTGTCACTATCCCAGACCCCATTTCCAGGACTCAAGTCCGGCTAAATCAATAACCGGTTTCCCTGCATCCCTTCACTAAATATTACCCTGCTCACACAACAACAGCTCGTCAGGTCCCAAAAACCATTCGACTCCATTCACTCCTATCTAACACGCTCATACACGCTTGCTGGAAGTCCAAGCCCCTCGCCCACAAAACCTCCTTTCCCCCCTCCCTCCAACCTTTTCTAGGACGACCCCAACCCCTCCTGCCTTCCCCTACAGATTTATACGCTCTCCAAGTCATTCTACTTTGATCCATTCTCTCTAAATGACCAAACCACCTCAACAACCCCTCTTCAGCCCTCTGACTAATACTTTTAGTAACTCCACTCCTCCTAATTTCCAAACTCCGAATTCTCTGCATAATATTTATACCACACATAGCCCTTAGACAGAACATCTCCACTGCCTCCAGCCTCCTCCTAGCTGCAGCATTTGCAACCCATGCTTCACACCCATATAAGAGTGTTGGTACTACTATACTTTCGTACTTTCCCTTCTTTGCCTCCATAGATAACGTTTTTAGTCTCCACAGATACCTCAACGCACCATTCACCTTTTTTCCTTCATCAATTCTATGGTTAATCTCATCCTTCATAAACCCATCAGCATTCACTTCTTCCATACTCCCTCTCTCCAATGTGATATCCAATTTTTCTTTTTCTAAATCGTTTGATACCCTCATCACCTTACTCTTATCTTTGTTCACTTTCAACTTTCTACCTTTACACACCCTCCCAAACTCGTCCACTAACCTCTGCAACTTTTCTTTAGAATCTCCTATAAACACAGTATCATCAGCAAACAGTAACTGTGTCAACTCCCATTTTGCACTTGATTCCCCATAATTTAATCCCACTCCTCTCCCCAACACCCTAGCATTTACTTCTTTTACAACCCCATCTATAAATATATTAAGCAACCATGGTGACATTACACATCCGTGTCTAAGACCTACTTTTACCGAGAAGTAATCTCCCTCTCTCCTATCCTCATAAAAACTCTTTACAGCATTCAGTAACTTACTACCTATTCCATACACTTGCAACATCTGCCACAATGCTTCCCTAACCCCTCTCCTAAATCTATAAATGCAATGAAACCTTCCCTAACTTTATCTAAATGTTGTTCACATATATGCTTCAATGTAAACACTTGATCTACACATCCCCTACCCACTTTAAAACCTCCTTGCTCATCTGCGATCCTACCCTGTCTTACCTCTAATTCTTTCAATAATAACCCTACCATACACTTTACCTGGTATACTCAGTAAACTTATTCCCCTATAATTTTTACAATCTCTTCTGTCACCCTTCCCTTTATATAAATGAACTATACACGCTCTCTGCCAATCCTTAGGTACCTTCCCCTCTTTCATTCATTTATTAAACAAAAATACCAACCACTTCAACACAATATCTCCCCCAGTTTTTAACATTTCAGTCATGATCCCGTCAGTTCCTGCTGCTTTATCCCCTTTCATTCTACGTAATTCCTCACGCACCTCCCCCACACTCACATCCTGCTCTTCCTCACTCCTAAAAGATGTTAAACCTCCTTGACCAATGCATGAAATTACCGCCTCCCTTTCTTCATCGACATTTAAAAGTTCCTCAAAATATTCCCGCCATCTACCCAATACCTCCAGCTCCCCATCTACTAACTCCCCTACTCCGTTTTTAACTGACAAATCCATTTGTTCCCTAGGCTTTCTTACCTTGTTTATCTCTCTCCAAAACTTTTTCTTATTTTCCGCAAATTTTTTTGACAGAGCCTCTCCCACTCTTTCTTCTGCTCTCCTTTTGCACTCTCTCACCACTCTCTTCACCTTTCTTTTACTTTCCATATACTCTGCTCTTCTTACAACACTTCTGTTTTGTAAAAACCTCTCATAAGCTACCTTTTTCTCTTTTATCACACCCTTTACTCTATCATTCCACCAATCACTCATCTTTCCTCCTGCACCCACCCTCCTATAGCCACAAACTTCTGCACTACATTCTAATACTGTATTTTTAAAACTATCCCAACTCTCTTCAACCCCCCCACTACCAATAGTTGCTTATATCTCACCCTAACTTCCTCCTCCCTAAGTTTATACACTTTCACCTCTCTTACTTGCTGTTCCCATTTTCCTTATGTCCCATCTACCTCTCACTCTAACTGTAGCTACAACTAAATAATGATTCGATATATCCTTTGCCTCTCTATAAACATGTACATCCTGAAGCCTACCCAACAACCTTTTATCCACCAATACATAATCTAACAAACTACTTTCGTTACGTGCTATATCATACCTTGTATACTTATAATAAAGGCTTCCCATTTTCATTTACCCCTGACACCCTAAATTTACCTACTACTCCCTCCATAACATTTTTACCCACTTTAGCATTAAGATTCCCAACCACAAGTACTCTCTCACTTGGTTCAAAACTCCCCACACACTCACTCATCATTTCCCAGAATCTCTCTCTCTCCTCTACACTTCTCTCTTCTCCAGGTACCTTAACACTTACTATAACCCACTTTTAACATCCAACCCTTATTTTAAACCACATAATCCTTGAATTGATACATTTATATTTCCTCTTTTCCTGCCATAATTTATCCTTCAACATTATTGCCACTCCTTCTTTAGCTCCAACTATGTTTGAAAAACCTGACCTAATCACATTTATTTCTCCCCACTGAAACTCTCCTACGCCCTTCAGCTTTGTCTCACTTAAAGCCAGGACATCCAGCTTCTTCTCATTCATAGCATCTACAATCATCTCTTTCTTATCATTCGCACAACATCCACGCACATTCAAACATCCCACTTTGACGGTTTTCTTCTTTTTCTTTTTAGTGAATCTATACAGGAAAAGGGGTTACTAGCCCATTGTTCCCGGCATTTTAGTTGACTTTTAAAACACGCATTGCTTACTGAGGAAAGATTCTTATTCCACTTCCCCATGGATATGAAAGGAAAAGTATTAAGAACAAGAACTATTAAGATAAAATCAAAGAAAAAACTCAGATGAGTGTGTATACATAAACGTGTACATGTGTATGTGTAGCGTGACCTAAGTGTAAGTAGAAGTGGCAAGATGTACCTGAAATCTTGCATGTTTACGAGACAGAAAAAAAAGACACCAGCAATCCTACCATCATGTAAAACAAATACAGGCTTGATTTTTACACTCACTTGGCAGGACGGTAGTATCTTCCCGAATGGTTGCTGTCTACCAACCTACTACCTGTATATATATATATATATATATATATATATATATATATATATATATATATATATAACACTTTATTTCAAGACAAAATACAATGGGGAGTAAAACAACATAGATAATAACTCAGAGCTACATGTCAAATACTTCGTCCAACTCCCCGGCAGTGGGCCGCGTGCCCAGAATACTGCAGGCATTTCCCCTCTGGATCGCAACACTGAGTCTCTGAAAGAGGAAACTGGTCGCCCTGTGGTCCTTGGTTTCTATGATGAGTTTTCCACCCAGCTCCTTGAGAAACTTTAGAGCACACTTGCCCCATGCTCCATGGGTCTCCGACCCTATTGGGATGAAGTTATAGCAAGAGGGAAGGTCTTCATATTTGCGGGTCTTCTGGGTCTCCCTGTGGCTGGCAGCTCCACCCCTTCGGCTAAGGAGTGTGGCAGGTAGGTGTCTGCCAATGTGGCAGCACAGGTGTAGTCCCAAGCAATCTGCTTATATATATATATATATATATATATATATATATATATATATATATATATATATATATATATATATATATATATATATATATATATAGTCCTACAAGACTGTATTTTAGTGTTCAGGAACTTAATATCTGATAAAAATATAAGAATAATAATGATAATAATAAAATAATTATTAATAATAATAATCTGAAAAGATATCCCTCTATCTATATCATAAGTTTTGACTTCACAACTTCAATGAATTGAAAAAAGTTATCCCTGTATCTCATAAGCACACCCTCCTTTACTTCAGTGACATGAAAATGGTATCGGTGAATCTAATATGCTCGGCCTCCTCTACTTCAATGACTTGAAAAAGTTTGCGATAACTGTCAGCCTCAAAGTTAAATCTGAGTTACCAGACCCTGCCGCGTGGAGGCCAGTGGTTCGTCTTTCAGGTCCACCCATCCACTTACTTTGTTTTTGATGTTTTCCCCAGGTCCATGTGTCCAGGAGTTCATGTGTGTCCCCTCAGATATTCTCCTTTCCCCACTTCTCCAAGGTCTGCCTCAACAACCAATATCCTTCACTCTCTCAGTAATCCCAACTCTTGCATCTAGCCTCCTGCCTTCCCCAGGTTCATGTGTCCAGGAATCCATCCGTGGGCCCCCGGATGTCTCCCCTTCACCACTACCCTAAGGTCAGCGCGTTCGGAAGTTCTTGAAGTTCTCAAAGGTTTTGAAAGGAAGATCATTAAGTTATGAATGCCTCACTCAGGTCCATGGCTTCAGGTGACCATCCTTGTCCCCTCGAATATTCACCATTCACTACTTCCCCGAGGTCAGCAGTCCCAACACACAATGATATGACAAAAAAACAAGGATAATAAACAACAACACAGTTATTAAGTTTATTAAGGTACAGGTATACATTAATACATTACATAAATGATCATACATAGCAGCATATATACATGACAATAACAATGATCAGACAACTACACATGGATATTAACAACACAATGATTAAGTAAGTTTATTCAATACAGGTATACATTAATACATTACATAAATTATCATACATAGAAGCATATGGACATGACAACAACACATTGATTACATATTATACAACACAATGATAATATATTATACAACACAGTTATTATATATTACACAATACAATGATTATATATTAGACAATAATACAAGGACATAACAACAACACAATAATTAGACAAGAACACAAGGACATGACAACACAACTAGACCAGGTAGAAGTTATTACTGGGGAGGACACGCAGAAATCTGCGCCCAGTAATAACATCCACCTGGACAGCCGCGACGCGTGGACTACCTAGATGAGAGACGTCACTCACCCAGGTAGTCCACGAAGCACTGGCCACTCAGTGAAGATTTTGGATTTTTATTTATATTTCATATTACACCCACGTTAATTATTAATTTGTTCGATTATTTAACTGTGTAAGTGTATCTATTTTTCTTGTTATTTGTCTCTTCTTCCTGCACAATACGTATAAGAGTGTGCACTCTTATACGTACATACCCTCACACAAACACACACACACACACACTGGTCAAGCCCGCCAAGAAATTAGAGAAAGTGCAAAGGTTTGCGACAAGGTTAGTTCCAGAGCTAAGGGTAATGTCCTACAAAGAAAGGTTAAGGGAAATCGGCCTGACAACACTGGAGGACAGGAGGGTTAGGGGAGACATGATAGCGACATACAAAATACTGCGGGATAGAGACAGGATGTTCCAGAGAGGGAACATAGAAACAAGGGGTCACAATTGGAAGTTGAAGACTCAGATGAGTCAAAGGAATGTTAGGAAGTATTTCTTCAGCCATAGAGTAGTCAGGAAGTGGAATAGTCTAGCAAGTGATGTAGTGGAGGCAGAAACCATACACAGCTTTAAGACGAGGTATGATAAAGCTCATGGAGCAGAGAGAGAAGGGACCCAGTAGCGGTCAATGAAGAGGAGGGGCCAGGAGATGAGTCTCGACCCCTGCAACCACAATTAGGTGAGCACAATTAGGTGAGTACACACACACACACACACATACACACACACACATACACACACACACACACACACACACACACACACACACACACACAGAATAGACTCCGAAGTGTCCCTGTTTGCAGATGATGTGAAGTTGATGAGAAGAATTCAATCGGAAGAGGACCAGGCAGAACTACAAAGGGATCTGGATAGGCTGCAAGCCTGGTCCAGCAATTGGCTCCTGGAGTTCAACCCAACCAAGTGCAAAGTCATGAAGATTGGGGAAGGGCAAAGAAGACCGCAGACGGAGTACAGTCTAGGGGGCCAGAGACTACAAACCTCAATCAAGGAAAAAGATCTGGGGGTGAGTATAACACCAGGCACATCTCCTGAGGCGCACATCAACCAAATAACTGCTGCAGCATACGAGCGCCTAGCAAACCTAAGAACAGCATTCCGACATCTTAATAAAGAATCGTTCAGGACCCTGTACACTGTGTACGTTAGGCCCATACTGGAGTATGCAGCACCAGTTTGGAACCCACATTTATCCAAGCACGTAAAGAAGCTAGAGAAAGTGCAAAGGTTTGCAACAAGACTAGTCCCGGAGCTAAGGGGTATGTCCTACGAAGAGAGGTTAAGGGAAATCGACCTGACGACACTGGAGGACAGGAGAGATAGGGGTGACATGATAACGACATATAAAATACTGAGAGGAATTGACAAGGTTGACAGAGACAGAATGTTCCAGAGATGGGACACAGCAACAAGGGGACACAGTTGGAAGTTGAAGACTCAGATGAATCACAGGGATGTTAGGAAGTATTTCTTCAGTCACAGAGTAGTCGGGAAGTGGAATAGCTTGGGAAGCGATGTAGTGGAGGCAGGTTCCATACACAGCTTTAAGAAGAGGTATGATAAAGCTCATGGCTCAGGGAGAGTGACCCAGTAGCGGCCAGTGAAGAGGCGGGGCCAGAAGCTATGTATCGACCCCTGCAACCACAACTAGGTGAGTACACACACACAGTTCTGCAATTCCACATATACACTCACATATACACGAATAAATTTAGCAACAGACACAGAAATAAAAAACATATCTTCATCTTGCTCCCTATCTCTCTCTCTCCTGCTCCCTCCCTCCTTATCTCTTCTCTTCTTCAGTCCCTAAAACATCTTACTTCATCTCTCCACGCATGTCTTAGTTGCAATAAAACAACATGGCAGTATTTAACACAGGTAGATGACCATGGGACAGCAATGTTTAAATCTGCTACAACTGCACCTGAACAATCACTGTGGTGAGAAGCAAACTGTTCAGTTTTTAAATTAATGTAGTCTGGTGTTTGTGGTTCTTTTAAAACTGTAGTTCAGAAGTTGAACAGTGTCAACATAATTAATAACATAAAGGTTACAGGCAGTAGAAGAAGCAACAAGACGAGGCAGTAGAAGAAGCAACAAGACGAGGCAGTAGAAGAAGCAACAAGACGAGGCAGTAGAAGAAGCAACAAGACGAGGCAGTAGAAGAAGCAACAAGACGAGGCAGTAGAAGAAGCAACAAGACGAGGCAGTAGAAGAAGCAACAAGACGAGGCAGTAGAAGAAGCAACAAGATGAGGCAGTAGAAGAAGCAACAAGACGAGGCAGTAGAAGAAGCAACAAGATGAGGCAGTAGAAGAAGCAACAAGATGAGGCAGTAGAAGAAGCAACAAGATGAGGCAGTAGAAGAAGCAACAAGATGAGGCAGTAGAAGAAGCAACAAGACGAGGCAGCAGCAAAATGAAATTTGATTAACTTCATTTTCAGGTGCTGAAATAAACTAATCTAGAGAAGAGGTGGAACTCCGGAAGATTGATGAATGACTTAAAAAACTCGTCTGGCAAACAGACACCCCAATCCAAGACTGTATCTTCAACACTACCTCACACACTAAAACTGATTATAACTGATTTTTCAAAAACGTATCTGAGGTAGGCCTAAAATCAGTTTACTTTCAGTAGCAACAATTAAATATAAGGGCTAATATGCTAAGTCACAGCACCCAATTTTTTTTAAGTGTAACACCATAGATTCAGATCATGAAGGATAACAAACGAGCAGAGAGTATCTGGGACTGAATATAAATACATATAAAATTTCTTTATCTCCTTTCCTTCTTCCCTCTCTCCTCCCTCCCTACCTACCTACTTCATTATCTTCCTTCCATTCTCCTTTCCTTGTTTACTTCCGTCTCACTCTATCTAATAATAGACTGACATGACTTACAAGGTTATGTCACTTATTGCTTACCCAACAATCTTCATATATCAGTAGGCCTACTCCATTGTTCCTTATATGATTTTTTGACTACATGATTACCTGCATCCTTCCCTTTACTTCAGTCTATCTAATCTTTCACGTCAAAAACTACCAACAACAATGACTGACTTCACTATTTACAATGAAGCTTAGTGGAAGAAGTACTTATAAATATTACGTATTTGTGAAGAGGAACTGTCTACATAGATCAGTAGGCCTATTCACTATCTACATATATCAGTAGGCCTATTCACTATCTACATAGATCAGTAGGCCTTCTCCATTGACGTTTTTAAGTACATGTTTATCTGCATCCTTCCCTTTACTTCAGTCTATCTAATCTAACCAACAACAATGACTGATTTCACTATTTACAATGAAGAGGACTTGTCTATATAGATCAGTAGGCGTATTCAATGTACATAGATCAGTAGGCCTATTTACTGTGTACATAGATCAGTAGGCCTATTCATTATCTACATAGATGATTAGTCCTATTCACTGTTTACATAGATCAGTAGGCCTATTTAATGTACATAGATCAGTAGGCCTATTTACTGTCTACATAGATCAGTAGGCCTATTCACTGTCTACATAGATGATTAGTCCTATTCACTGTTTACATAGATCAGTAGGCCTATTCACTGTCTACATAGATCAGTAGGCCTATTCACTGTTTACATAGATCAGTAGGCCTATTCAATGTACATAGATCAGTAGGCCTATTTACTGTCTACATAGATCAGTAGGCCTATTACTGTCTACATAGATGATTAGTCCTATTCACTTTCACATAGATCAGTAGGTCTATTCACTGTCTACATAGATCAGCAGCTATTCACTGTCTATAAATCAGTAGGCCTATTCAATGTACATAATCAGTAGGCCTATTTACTGTCTACATAGATCAGTAGGCCTATTCACTGTCTACATAGATCAGTAGGCCTATTCACTGTCTGACATAGATCAGTAGGCTTATTCACTGTCTACATAGGCCTATTCCTTTATACATAGCCCATTCACTTCTACATAGATCAGTAGGCCTATTCACTGTCTACATAGATCAGTAGGCCTATTCACTGTCTACATAGGCCTATTCACTTTCTACATAGATCAGTAGGCCTATTCACTTTCTAAATAGATCAGTAGGCCTATTCACTTTCTACATAGATCAGTAGGCCTATTCACTGCTGTATATTCATTTGTGTTATCAAAATAGTTATTTAATGTTGATACATTACTCCTCCTTCCTTCCCATTTAAGGCTGAGTCTTGAGTCACTTTCTACATAGATCAGTAGGTCTATTCACTGTCTACATAGATCAGTAGGCCTATTCACTGTCTACATAAATCAGTAGGCCTATTCAATGTACATAGATCAGTAGGCCTATTTACTGTCTACATAGATCAGTAGGCCTATGCACTGTCTACATAGATCAGTAGGCCTATTCACTGTCTACATAGATCAGTAGGCCTATTCACTGTCTACATAGGCCTATTCACTTTATACATAGGCCTATTCACTTTCTACATAGATCAGTAGGCCTATTCACTGTCTACATAGATCAGTAGGCCTATTCACTGTCTACATAGGCCTATTCACTTTATACATAGGCCTATTCACTTTCTAAATAGATCAGTAGGCCTATTCACTTTCTACATAGATCAGTAGGCCTATTCACTGCTGTATATTCATTTGTGTTATCAAAATAGTTATTTAATGTTGATACATTACTCCTCCTTCCTTCCCATTTAAGGCTGAGTCTTGATGCTGGTGAAGGAGTCTTGTTCCCAGGAATTAAAGGAAGCCTTGTCAAAATTAATTAATCTGTTACAATGTATAGTAGTCCTTCCTAACATTTCTTAATAAATCCTACAACACAATATTTCGTTTTGCGGATTACTATTAAATACTCAGTTAATTGGAGGATATTATGAGAGTTGCAACGCTGCAACAGCAACATTGTGATAGTTGCAACACTGCAACAGCAACATTGTGATAGTTGCAACACTGCAGCAGTAACAGCAGTAACATTGTGATAGTTGCAACACTGCAGCAGTAACATTGTTATAGTTGCAACACTGGAGCAGCAACATTGTGATAGTTGCAACACTGCAGCAGTATCATTGTGATAGTTGCAACACTGGAGCAGCAACATTGTGATAGTTGCAACACTGCAGCAGTAACATTGTGATAGTTGCAACACTGCAGCAGCAACAGTGTGACAGTTGCAACACTGCAGCAGCAACGTTGTCTTTAATAATTAAAAAAAAACATGCCTTAATAGTTATGAAGGTTTAATTGGTGGAGCAGTGAGAGAGGGAGGCTAAGAAAGCTCTCGTCTCTTACTCAAACACTCAAAGGAGCAGAGACACTCACTGATGTTTATTATAACCGATTTGTTTTGCAATACCTATCTCAGATAGGCCTAAATACAAATTTACATGAAATATCAATAGAAATACTATTAGGATTTACTTGGTCACCTTCCCTCAATCACAATAACATATCTTGTTAAAAACAATTAATGACAATGAGAAAAGCAAACATTTTGATATTTAAAATTGTTATTAGTTGAACACGTACATATGAATATGTCTCTTTGAGGATTACCTGTCTACGTGGATCAATAGGCTTATTCACTGTTCTTCATCCAGTTCTTTTAACAAAATGATTATTTAATGTTAAAGTATTACTCCCTTTCTTCCATCTAGTGAGGAACAGTGATGTTGAAATATAGATCTTGATCAATGACTTGAAGAAACCATTGTCACTGTCATTTTATTACAATATTTAGTTGTCTTGTTGATAAGTAAGACACATGTGCAACATTTAGGTAACTTTATTCCGAAACGTATCGCCTACAGCTTCTTCAGTCGAATACAGAGTAGGCAGCAGTAGTAGTAGAGATATAACAGTGTGGACTAAGGCAGTAGTAGAACTTCCAGCTCCACTACTGTCTTAGGCCACACTACTTTATAAAATAGTTTATGAGTGAAATAACTGCTGGGTCTGACAAGATATTTTAGTCACTGTGTAATGCTAGAGATATACCCTCATACATTAATAAGATTTGCTGTGTCAAAGATATGAGCTTGTAAACACATACAAACACACACACACACACAAAATAAAAATTTACATCGCTCACATGAATACTATACAAGAACGCGCACAGTTCTCTCTCATTGTGACACAAGCATAAACACTAATACACATAGACGGACATTTCACGTCAAACTCATAGAACGAACAAATAAAACATTATCTAAGTGTTCACACAATATTGTCACATCATATTTTTATTCAACTAGGACATTATATACTCTTAGGTTAATATATGTAAAGTCTCTAATGTGACAAATGGTATATCTAAAACAAGTGACACAATATGATAGTGAAAATTTACAAGCTTGGCTTGAGGATAAAGCAAAAAGGTTTTATGAATCGTCTTGTGAAAGAT
Source organism: Cherax destructor (assembly GCA_009830355.1). NCBI lineage: Eukaryota > Metazoa > Arthropoda > Malacostraca > Decapoda > Parastacidae > Cherax > Cherax destructor. Next base: position 15,607 of record WNWK01020560.1, on the reverse strand, counting down.
GAGGTTTAACTTGAAATAATTAAGCAATTGGATAATTCTCTCTCGAATGACACCAACACTTCTCTCGTCTCTACTATAAAGACAAAAACCAAAAACATTCTCCACCATAAAAGCAAAACAAATACTCTTTTATTGATGGAATGGTGTAGTTTGGTAAGTACACGTCTTTGTAATGTTTCCGAGACTATATAGTGATGTACTCTGATGTATTTTGTGTTGTGATGTTCATATGTTAGAATTATATTATACCTGGGATGTTGGTGCAATCGTAAATGATCTTTCAGCAACCAGTCCTGATAAAGCAAGTGTTGTCTTCCTACATACACTTTTAAGTCTTATCTACAAGTGCTTAAAACTTTTTTGTTCTTCGTATATTCACATTTTTCACAATGATGTCTTGAGAACACTGAAGACAACACTTGCTTTATCAGGACTGGTTGCTGAAAGATCATTTACGATTGCACCAACATCCCAGGTATAATACAATTCTAACATATGAACATCACAACACAAAATACATCAGAGTACATCACAATATAGTCTCGGAAACATTAACAAAGACGTGTACTTACCAGACTACACCATTCCATCGTTTCTATTCAGATTACTGAAATATATTGAAATTATATTTCGTAGAATTTTTCAAAGTATGTGAGATTACAGCTATGTTTTTGAGAATGTGCGTAAGTGAGTTTGTCTTATGGAGTTTGGAATGGGATATGTGTTCGTATGTACAGTCTTCGCGTTAATATCCATGTTAAAATAATTGAAGATTGTGGCTTTTATAGAGACGACGTAAATTAACAAAAATAATAATAATTAATAAAAATAATAATAATAAATAACAAAATAGTAATTATTTTTATTATTATTGTTATTATTATTATTATTATATTATTATTATTATTATTATTATTATTATTATTATTATTATTATTATTATTATTATTATTATTATTATTATTATTATTATTATTATTATTATTATTATTATACCATCATTATTATTATTAATTTTAGTAGTAATATTAGATTGTTATTATTATTATTATTATTATTATTGTTATTATTATACAATTATAAAATATATATAAATAATAATTAAAAGTAACAACTATACAATATCAAAAAGATGAGGAACATGATGACCCTGACAGTGAAACTCACAGTATGAACGTCTCTTTCTAGGCAAATACAATTGTAATGGTAAAATAAATGTTTATTTGAAATTTCTCTGATATCTTTGTTGATACTAACATTTACTCATTTAACATTTCATCACTAATTTAAATAAAATATAATAATAATAATAATATAATAATAATAATAATAATAATAATAATAATAAATTAATAATATATTAATAATAATAATAATAATAAAAATATTTTTTGTTTTGTTTTTCAACAAGTCGGCCGTCTCCCACCGAGGCAGGGTGACCCAAAAAGAAAGAAAATCCCCAAAAAGAAAATACTTTCATCATCATTCAACACTTTCACCACACTCATACATAATCACTGTCTTTGCAGAGGCTCAGATAGTACAGTTTAGAATATTCCCTCCAAACTGTCACTAACCTTGTATACTTATTTATCCTCTTTTTCATAAAATATGTATTATTTATTACCAAACCTCTTTCTACACATAGCTCAATTAAAGGCTCCCCATTTTTATTTACCCCTGGCACCCCAAATTTACCTACTACTCCCTCCACAACATTTTTACCCACTTTAGCATTAAGATCCCCAACCTCAAGTACTCTCTCACTTGGTTCAAAACTCCAAACGCACTCACTCAACATTTCATAGAATCTCAATCTCTTCTCTACCCTTCTCTCTTCTCCAGGTGCATAAACACTTACTATAACCCACTTTTCACATCCAACCCTTATTTTACACCACATAATCCTTGAATTGATACATTTATATTCCCTCTTTTCCTGCCATAACTTATCCTTCAACATTATTGCTACTCCTTCTTTAGCTCTAACTCTGTTTGAAACTCCTGACCTAATCCCATTTATTTCTCCCCACTGAAACTCTCCTACCCCCTTCAGCTTTGTTTCACTTAAAGCCAGGACAACCAGCTTCTTCTCATTCATAACATCCACAATCATCTCTTTCTTATCATTCGCACAACATCCACGCACATTCAAACATCCCACTTTGACGGTTTTCTTCTTTTTCTTTTTAGTAAGTTATACGGGAAAAGGGTTACTAGCCCATTTTTTCCTGCATTTTAGTTGACTTTTACAACACGCATGGCTTATGGAGGAAAGATTCTTATTCCACTTCCCCATGGATATGAAAGGAAAAGTAATAAGAACAAGAACTAGTAAGATAAAATAAAATAAAAAAACTCAGATTGGTGTGTATATGTCGTGCCGATTAGGTAAAACTGGTCAATTAGCAAGAACTCATTTAAAATTAAGTCTTTTCTAAAATTTCTTTTATACGTTTAAAGATATATTTTTTCAATTATGTTGATGTAAAAAAATTTAATTTTGAACCAAAAGAATCTTAGAAAACTTACCTAACCTTTTTATAACAAGCGCAATTTAATTTAGCCTAACCCAACTAAATATATTTTAGATACTTTTACAATAATTTAATAATTAACAAACACAATGAAATAAAAAAAATTCGTTAGGTTCAGAATGATTTTTGTGAAATTATTGCACACACAAATTTTCGCTTGTCTTATATGGCAAGATGAGCGTTGCTAATTAAGCCAAAATCGCAAGTTTTACCTAATCGGCACGACATATACATAAACGTGTACATGTATGTGTAGTGTGACCTAAGTGTAAGTAGAAGTAGCAAGACGTACCTGAAATCTTGCATGTTTATGAGACAGAAAAAAGACACCAGCAATCCTACCATCATGTAAAACAAATATAGGCTTCCTTTTTACACTCACTTGGTAGGACGGTAGTACCTCCCTGGGTGGTTGCTGTCTACCAACCTACTACTTCAGGAGGAGCCGAGATATTGTGGCATGTCTCTTGTTCCAACACCGTGGAGGTATTCTGTTCTTTTTTGGATAAATCTTAATAAAAATTTAGAAATTTCAGTAAAACTAATAAAACTAATGATAATAATAATAATAATTACTGGGAAAAGTGAAAAGGCCACTACATGTATTGTACACTACACATGAAGGTGCAAGGCATACTGCAGGTGAAGGAGTGAGGTTCCTAAAAGAAAAAGAGATAAGGTAGAAATATGAACCATCATTGATATAAGTTAAGTGACATATTCCTTACACCATTTGAACTTGCTCTCATTACATATATTAAATGTATTAAACACTTTCTATATAACAAATAATATAAGAGGGTGTAAGTCTCAGTATTAAGGGACGGAGGATAGAGCCTCCATCACTCCTCACTACGTATAAGTCATAGGGAATTAGTTTTTTTTTTTTTTTTGCTCTACACAATAGGTATATTTTTTGTATGAATTAAAATGTTACACTATTCTTTAGGAAACACATTTACTTAGATGTATACTTGGTATTTTCTTAGACGTGTCTTAAAGTAGGCGCATGAGATATATTGTAAGATTAAGAGCATATGTCTTTACACATGCATGCGTGTAAAGACACACACAATAGCGATCAGTGAAGAGGCGGGGCCAGGAGCTATGACTAGACCACTGCAATCACAAAAAGATGAGTACAAATAGGTGAGTACACACACACACATATACACACGAACGCACAAACACACACACTTGGGAAGGGCAAAGAAGAACACAGAGTACAGTCTAGGGGGACAAAGACTGCAAACATCACTCAAGGAAAAGGATCTTGGAGTGAGTATAATATTGAGGTCATCTCCTGAGCCGCACATCAACCAAATAACTGCTGCAACATATGGACGCATGGAAAATATAAAAATAGTATTTCAAAACCTTAGCAAGGCATCGTTCAAGACTCTGTGCACCGCGTATGTCAGGCCCATATTGGAGTATGCAGCACCAGTATAGAACCTACACCTGGTCAATCACGTCAAGAAATTAGAGAAAGTACAAAGGTTTGCAACAAGACTAGACCCGGAGCTAAGGGTTATGTCCTACGAAGAGAGCTTAAAGTTGTTCATGTGAGATTATTGAATTACAAATATGTTTAGAGGCAGTCTCGGGTTTCTTGGTGGTTTATATTTTGTTGTCTTCATTGTCAATTAACTCCATTGTTAAAACTCTATTAAAATTATGTATTTAACCTTTTAATCCATAATAATATCCGAAAAAAACACATTCTCCCATTAAAAAACGACACTGAGAAATTCCTGGATCATGTGAGATTGATGTGGTAAATGTGATGATTCCGTCGACTGATGTGACCGTTTTAACCACACTATGTAAATCACCTGTGATTGTCGTTTTAACCACACTATGTAAATCACCTGTGATTGTCGTTTTAACCACACATGTAACACATTGTCACCCTATGTAAATCACCTGTGATTGTCGTTTTAACCACACTATGTAAATCACCTGTGATTGTCGTTTTAACCACACTATGTAAATCACCTGTGATTGTCGTTTTAACCACACTATGTAAATCACCTGTGATTGTCGTTTTAACCACACTATGTAAATCACCTGTGATTGTCGTTTTAACCACACTATGTAAATCACCTGTGATTGTCGTTTTAACCACACTATGTAAATCACCTGTGATTGTCGTTTTAACCATACTATTAAATCACCTGTATTGTCGTTTTAACCACACATGTAAATCACTGTGATTGTCGTTTAACACACTAGTAATCACCTGTGATTGTCGTTTTAACCACACTATGTAAATCACCTGTGATTGTCGTTTTAACCACACTATGTAAATCACCTGTGATTGTCGTTTTAACCACCGTTTGTAAACTGTCAGTCATCATGGCTTTGACTATGCAGTTGTCTATCAGTGATCATGGTTTTAACCCAGTGTGCATACCATCAGTGGTCATTGTTTTTACCACACTGTGTAAACCATCAATGATCATGACTTTTACCACACTATGTAAACCATCAGGGTCATTGCTTTTAGTTTGCTGCATAAGCCAACTCTTATAGTGGCTTATCCCACTCTTTAAACCATCAATGATCGTGGTAGTTAACACACTGCATAAACTATCAGAAAACCGGTTTTTTCATGCTGCGTAAACCGTCAGTAATCATCGATTTTAACACTGTGTGAACTATCAGTGATCATAACTTTTAAAATACTGTGCAAACCATAAGTGAAGATGGCTTTTACCACGCTGTCTTAACACTTTCATTAAGTCAATATCGTGATCTTTATTTGTAATAATAATTATAATAATACAGAAAAAAAAATCATAAAAAGAACATAACTCTTGCTTGAGATTTATTTATTTTGGTCCCTGCTGATGGATCTCTCGGTGTGGTCACGTCTGTTCTTAGGTAAGTTCATGTCTATTGGATAAATAAATATCGAAAGGAAATAGTGTTGATAAAACAACTTCACACACACTCTAAATTGGATTGTGTTTATCGTTTCCTATTTACTGCACCTAGGACAATAAGATTTCATTTCTCATAAAGACATATCTTTAGTGAGAGGTGATGCTGAGATTAAAAAGTACAAGGAAAATATAAAGAATTCAGAGTCAACGATTTTGACTGCAATGTGAGGATGATGAGAGCAGAACCATGAAGATGATTGCAATGTGTGCAACATGTCAGCTGGATGAAGGAGAGGACAGCAGTTGCAACGACAAGACCTCACTTGAAATAATAATTATAATAATAATAAAGCTATCATTATTATTATTAAAAATAATAATAATAATAATGGTATACGATCGAGACATGGCTTACCAATAGAAAGCAGAGAGTTTTCGTTAGTGGAGTCAAGTCTGAATGGGGTGAATAGTGGTGGTCCACAAGAATCAGTTTTGGGCCCATTGTGGTTCATAATTTGCATTAATGACCTTGATGAAGGAATTGGAAACGACATGAGTAAATACGGCGAATGATTGATTCTGTGGAGGATACCAATGAACTCCAGGAAGATTTGGACAAATTGATGTCCTGGGCTGAAAAGTGGCAGATGCAGTTCAATATGTGCAAGTGTAAAGTTCTAGTCCTTGGGAATGAAAATAATTCTCGATGTTATAAACTAGATGATTTACAGCTTGATCACACAGAATGTGAAAAAGACTTGGGAGTCATGGTAATCAGAAATCTAAAGCCAATACAACAGAACCTAAGTAAACCATACCACGTGAGGGGTTCGAACCCGCGGTCAGAGAGTCTCAAAACTCCAGACCGTCGTGTAAGCCACTGGGCCTAAGTAGATTATATGGCTAGTAGATTATATGGATTTACATCAAGAAGTGTAAGTGACAGGAATTCAGAGGTTATTTTACAGTTCTATACATCACTAGTAAGGCCTCTCCTAGAATATGCTGCTTAATTTTGGTCTCCTTAGTACGGAAAGCATATAAATTCATTGAAGACCATACAGAGAAGGATGACAAAATTGATTCACTGTATAAGGAATCTCCCAAATGAAGACTGACTTAGAGCCTTGAATTTTCATATTCTTGAGACATGCAGAATGAGAGGAGACATCAATGAAGTATATAAGTGGATGATGGGCATAACAAAGACGATATTAATAAAATACTGAGGATATAGAATAAATACGAACCAGAAATAACTGATTTAAGTTAGATAAATTTAGATTTAGAAAGGACATAGGTAAGTACTGCCTTTCAAACAAAGTTGTCAATACGTGGAACAATCTTCCGAGGTTAAGACCTTGGGTAGCACTGAAAAAAGATTCCCCAAGTATATGAGTGGGAGGGGCTGGGTTTGATTGGTGTCTGGTAACGGAAGCAAATTCTTCCCTAGCTTTGGAAGAGGTTGGTCAAATACATGGGTGGTTTTGATAAGTATCTTGTATGCCTTGTATGCGCCAGTGGGCCTTCTACAGTGTTCTTCAGTTCTCATGTACTTATAACAATATTAGTATTAATAATAATAATAATAATAATAATAATAATAATGATTAATAACAATAATAATAGTAATAATAATAATAAATATTATTTTAATAATTATAATAAAATAATAATTAATAATACTAATGACTGAATTCCAGAGGGACCAACTTAGCATGGGCCAGTAGGTTTGATGCGTTGTTCCACAATTCTTACCTTATTCTACTGCAGTGTTTGTGATCATCCACCTCACCATCCACAGTACTAAAGACTCCATTCTCATGCTTCAACTTCACATTGTTCCAGACTTATGGAGATGAATTCTTCCCTAGGCTGAGGGACTGACCACCTCGAACTATTTCTCCAAGGTTGATTGAATGATTACATAATCTTTACCTTGCCACTAATGCTGCCTACACTTAATTCTCCTTTGTATTTGCGTGAAGAAGCCTTCCGCATAGGCGGAATGTTTCACAACTGAAGATACCCAACTGTTGCACATGTGTGTTATTCTTCAGACGAATACAGAGGAGGCAGCAGAAGCAGTAGAGATGTACAGGCGATGTATTGAGTCCATCACCAGCGAAGACAATTTTGAGGTGGTCAGTCCGTCAGCCTGGAGAAGAGTCCAGCTACACAGTCTGGAACAATGTGAAGCTGACGCAACACAATGAAGACTTATATAATGTCAAGGCTGAGACGCAGAAAATCTTGACGAGAGAAGAGGAGGGGCCAGCTAGTAAAAGTAAGAATGTAATCATTAAGAGGAAGTACAGCACACCAGCTGGGTAAGTCCCTCTCACATTCACTCATAACTAGTGGTCAGCCAATAACGTTGTCGTCGATGTACTGTATAGGATGATTAAGACACAGGAACAACACTTGGGTATCTTTATTATTGAAACGTTTCACTGACACAGTAGACTTCTACAGTTACATACAGAGGCAGCAGGTGTAGTACATACTGACACTCTATTTATATGAAGATTCATCAATAAAGATATCCATCTGTATTTTATACAGTTTTCATCATGCACTTAGTACCGAGATGCCGCTGTGTTGCAGTGTCAGGCAGTATGGGTATGACAAGGGCATACAATGCCGACAAATTGATAAGTAAAACACATGTGCAACACTTAATTGATAGTGTAAAACTTTTCCCATACACAGTAGGCTTCGTGAATCTGTGCCTCACCTTTGACAGAATATAACCTTCAATTCTGTTGCTTCAGCTTTACATTATTCCTACAGAGCAAAACTCTCCTCCATGCTGAGGGACTGACCACCTCAACACCACATATTTTCTCCTGCAGCTTCTTCTGTATTCGACTGAAGAAACCTAATATGTAGGCGAAATGATTCGGAAAAAAGATACCTAACTGCAGCACGTGGCTCCTACTTACCAACTTTTTGATATTGTATAACATTATTACATTGTCAAGTAAGTCCAGGAATATCCGTTCAAGGGAACTACTCAAGCTAAAATGAGATGGCATCAGACAGACCAGTGCCAGGTGCCAGAAAGATTAAGGTAAGTTATTAAGAACAGTAAGGTGTACTACAAGTGAAGGTGTACTACAAGTGAAGGTATACTACAAGTGAAGGTGTACTACAAGTGAAGGTGTACTACAAGTGAAGGTATACTACAAGTGAAGGTATACTACAAGTGAAGGTGTACTACAAGTGAAGGTGTACTACAAGTGAAGGTGTACTACAAGTGAAGGTGTACTACAGAAGTGACATGGGTGTACTACAAGTGAAGGTGTACTACAAGTGAAGGTGTACTACAAGTGAAGGTGTACTACAAGTGAAGGTGTACTACAAGTGAAGGTGTACTACAAGTGAAGGTGTACTACAAGTGAAGGTGTACTACAAGTGAAGGTGTACTACAAGTGAAGGTGTACTACAAGTGAAGGTGTACTACAAGTGAAGGTGTACTACAAGTGAAGGTATACTACAAGTGAAGGTGTACTACAAGTGAAGGTATACTACAAGTGAAGGTGTACTACAAGTGAAGGTGTACTACAAGTGAAGGTGTACTACAAGTGAAGGTATACTACAAGTTAAAGGTGTACTACAAGTGAAGGTGTACTACAAGTGAAGGTGTACTACAAGTGAAGGTGTACTACAAGTGAAGGTGTACTACAAGTGAAGGTGTACTACAAGTGAAGGTGTACTACAAGTGAAGGTGTACTACAAGTGAAGGTGTACTACAAGTGAAGGTATACTACAAGTGAAGGTGTACTACAAGTGAAGGTGTACTACAAGTGAAGGTGTACTACAAGTGAAGGTGTACTACAAGTGAAGGTATACTACAAGTGAAGGTGTACTACAAGTGAAGGTGTACTACAAGTGAAGGTATACTACAAGTGAAGGTGTACTACAAGTGAAGGTGTACTACAAGTGAAGGTATACTACAAGTGAAGGTATACTACAAGTGAAGGTGTACTACAAGTGAAGGTGTACTACAAGTGAAGGTACTACAAGTGAGGTATACTACAAGTGAAGGTGTACTACAAGTGAAGGTGTACTACAAGTGAAGGTGTACTACAAGTGAAGGTGTACTACAAGTGAAGGTACTACAAGTGAAGGTGTACTACAAGTGAAGGTGTACTACAAGTGAAGGTGTACTACAAGTGAAGGTGTACTACAAGTGAAGGTGTACTACAAGTGAAGGTGTACTACAAGTGAAGGTGTACTACAAGTGAAGGTGTACTACAAGTGAAGGTGTACTACAAGTGAAGGTGTACTACAAGTGAAGGTGTACTACAAGTGAAGGTGTACTACAATGAAGGTATACTACAAGTGAAGGTATACTACAAGTGAAGGTTACTACAAGTGAAGGTTACTACAAGTGAAGGTGTACTACAAGTGAAGGTGTACTACAAGTGAAGGTTACTACAAGTGAAGGTTACTACAAGTGAAGGTGTACTACAAGTGAAGGTTACTACAAGTGAAGGTTACTACAAGTGAAGGTGTAAATACAAGTGAAGGTGTACTACATGAAGGTATACTACAAGTGAAGGTGTACTACAAGTGAAGGTTACTACAAGGAGTGTACTACAAGTGAAGGTGTTACTACAAGTGAAGGTGTACTACAAGTGAAGGTATACTACAAGTGAAGGTGTACTACAAGTGAAGGTGTACTACAAGTGAAGGTGTACTACAAGTGAAGGTGTACTACAAGTGAAGGTGTACTACAAGTGAAGGTGTACTACAAGTGAAGGTGTACTACAAGTGAAGGTGTACTACAAGTGAAGGTATACTACAAGTGAAGGTGTAAGGTGCATTACAGGAGATGTAAAGTGCGCTTCCGGTGAAAGTATAACTTAATGAATAATATTAAGGCATCAAGATACATCAGCTATTAAAAACTGATGATCTACAAAAGAGGAAAACTAAAATTTATTTACCGTGATTAATTGGAATAATTTTTTGGCAGAACAAATTTACACGATTTTTGAATGGTTGAAGCTAACCCAATGATACATAAATAACCCGCAAATAGGAGAAAGAAACCTTTGCAGACGTTTTGGTCCAACTTGCAAAATTAACTAGTGACACACTATCACAAGATTGTAAGTAATCTACTATTAATACCCACTGATGGTTTAGGAAGCCATTCCAAGGTGCTGGAAATAAGGCAACTGCACATGATAATTGTTCCTTGAATCTGGCCCTGATGATTGTGCAGAACCATTGAAATTTGAAGCCGACTTGATGGCGCCTTCTCGTGGAATGAGCAAAATAAAAACGAAAAGTTGGACGAAGAATAAAGGAGATAAGAAAATAATCGGCAACCTCTTAAAGTTTTTCCATCTGGAATACCCAATAATGCGTGCTTTAATTATGCAATTTTATGCAAATATATATATATATATATATATATATATATATATATATATATATATATATATATATATATAAATCCTAGAAGACTGTATTATTGTTAAGGAATTAGTACCTGAAAAGAATAATAATGATAATAAAATAATTATATTAATAATAATCTGAAAAGATATCCCTTTATCTATATCATATTATGTAATAATATATATATATATATATATATATATATATATATATATATATATATATATATATATATATATATATATATATATATATATATATATATATATATATATATATATATATATATATATATATATATATATATATATATATATATATATATATATATATATTCTTTCTTTTGGATCACCCTGCCTCGGTGGGAGACGGCTGACTTGTTGAAAAATATATATTTATATATATATATATATATATATATATATATATATATAATTATTACATAATATAGTACAAAAGATTTAAGAGATATATTGTTTATATAATGATGGCAGATTCAGTACACGAGGTGTGAGAGATACATGTCTAGTACATACTGTTACATGTTTGTCACTGATTATAATCCGAAAATCTTATCCAGCTCCTCTGAGCTGGGGCGCGTGCCCAGAATACAGCATGCATTACCTCTCTGAACAGCAGTGCTGAGTCGCTGGAACAGAAAACTAGCTGCCCTGGGATCCCTAGTTACCCTGTTGAGTCTTTTGCCCAGCTCCTTGAGGAACTTAGATGCACTCTTTCCCCACGAGCCAAGGGTCTCTGAGCCTATGGGAACAAACATATAATGATGGGCAAGTTCTCCATATTTTCTCGACTTTTGGGACTCCCTGAAGGTGGCAGCTGCCCCTCCTTCCTCCCTGGTGTATTGGAGATAGGTATCAGACAAGGTAGATGCACATGTGTAGTCCCACACTACCTGCTTGCCGTCTGTCCAGGCTTGAAGGGTGATACCATCTGGAAGCTTTTGGCTGCCATCAGATCTGCATAGTTCGGGTGGCTCCCTTACTGCTGGGCATCTGGCTGTTGTGAGGCTCCTCTTGATAATGTTATTAACCTCTTCATGTCTTGCAATCTTTCCCTCGGATTTACGACACACAAGACCATGGTACCCGAATCGGTCTGCTGTTTCACTGCCACAAATACACCTGTATTCGGCGAGAATAGGGGCGGCAAGTCGAAGGGCAACACCAATGCGGATGGTCTGTGGGTCGAGGCGTGTGCCAAGGCTGGAGTTGGGAACAGCCAAAAGAAAGTCCCCTGCATGAGGAGCTCTCACTGCAAGGAGGCGAACTCTATCCTTCCCTGACACACTCTAAAGCATTGCTGAGGCTATATTCTCTACTATTGGGCCATCCCAGTGCGACTGTTTGTAGTTGTTGGGGGAAGCAGGCCTGGTTTCAGAGCCTGATAGATTATCCCAGATCCTGGCTCCATTAACGAACGTTTGGTCATGGATTCCAATCGTGTCCCTAAGATGTTCAGAGAGAATTGCTGCTACAAGCCCTCTGGATGCAATGCATGAGGACAGGAAAGCAGGTAGAGCAATCTGAGATGACTTGCGGACACCAATGCCTCCTAGTCTGACTGGGAGTGTAGCTTGGTCCCACTGCCCATCTTCTAGAGTAAGGTTAAGTACTTTAGTAAAGATCTGCCTCAGGATACTGTCATATTCGTGCAGTATAGGGTTATCATATGAAGGAGCACATCTTAGGAAATATGTCAACCTGGGCAGACTCAAGCATTTTGTGAGAAGGTACAAGGCATCATGGGTGTCAAGATTGCCTATTCGTTGTTCCATTCTCCTCAATTCTTCCAGTTTCTTCCTGAGAATTGTGTCAATGGCATAGCTTCCCAGAGGTGCTCCAAGCAAGACACTATTTGTAGGGGCAATGACTGTTGCTCCTGGTAGTTTTGATATCACTGCATCTATCACTTGTTGATTGACTGAGATGATTTCACATTTGGATGGATTTAGGATGAGACCCATTTCCTGTCCCCGTGTCATCACCTGTGTAAGATCATCTAGAAGGGACTCCTTTGTACCTGCTAGTGTGCCATCATCCAGGAACCAGATGTTTAGCTCACTGGTCAGTCTGACTGTGATTTCCCTAACTGCTATACAAAAGAGAAATGGTGCGAGAGGGTCTCCTTGCTGGACACCCTCTGATGATGTGATTTCATGCTCTCTAAACAAGAGCATTGATTCCTTGCTATATCCAGCTGAAACAAAAGGGAAGAGACCTGAACTTGACCGTGATGGCCTGGTAGGGCTTGAGGGGTGTCCCTGGGATTTGGGTGAGGGAGGCGCAGGTAGTTGGGTGGGGGTAGCCAGGGGAGAGGAGAGAGGGGAGTACACTACACATGGACTTGTACTCTATATATTGTTCACACTGTCTTACAATACACACAACACACAATACACACATTATTTGTTTCCCATGTACGTCATGAAAGATGTGGGTATGTGCACTGCTGAACACCAGTGTCTTCCCTCACCACCTACACACAGCACCTCTTCCCTCTCCCCCGTGGCGTGGGGGAGGAGGCACTGGTCACTCCCTCGTTAACATTAATCCCACATTGTTTTTCCATAACATATGCCTCTAATTATTCCATGCATCGACACGTAATTATTTCTAGGTTAACTGGAAGCATGGCGCATGGTGCTGGAGGTAGATGTTTTTATGAGAGATTTCCGAGGTTTGTATATACGATAATCTTGACCGGCACTCCCACACACTGTAGGCTTTATTCTCCCCCACCCACACTGGCCATCTTCCACACTACCACCACTCACCAACCTTCACAAACTGTACATCACTTCCACTATTTACGTTGAAACGATGAACTGTAATGTTTTCTCACTGCACTGGAATCTTCCCAAAGTATTCACACTGAGTCCTGTTCAGTCTTAGATCTGGTCAGCCTCGTTGATCAGTACTTATCCTATTTTTTTGTAAACTTATCCAAAAAATATTTAGTTGGATTAGACTTAATTAAATTGCGCTTGTTATAATAAGGTTAGGTAAGTTTTCTAAGGTTCTTTTGGTACAAAATTATTAATTTTTACATTAGGATAAATTAAAAAATATATATCTTTAAACGTATATATATATATATGTCGTGCCGATTAGGTAAAACTTGCGATTTTGGCTTAAATAGCAACGCTCACCTTGCCATATAAGACAAGTGAAAATTTGTGTATGCAATAATTTCTCCAAAATCATTCTGAACATAACGAAAAAAATATATTTCATTGTGTTTGTTTATTATTAAATTAATGTTAACGTATCTAAAATATATTTAGTTGGGTTAGGCTAAATTAAATTGGGCTTGTTGTAATAAGGTTAGGTAGGTTTTCAAAGTTTCTCTTGTTGCAAAATTATAAATTCTTACATTAACATAAATGAAAAAAATATATCTTTAAACGTATAAGAGAAAAATTTAGAAAGGACTTAATTTTAGATGAGTTCTTGCTAAGAATTTACTCCCGTACTCACGACACTTAATCAAACCCAGCCCCTCCCACTCATATACAGTATTTGTCCAATCTCTTTTTAAAGCCACCCAAGGTCCTAGCCTTTATCACCCTACTCGGAAGATTGTTCCACGCATCTGCAACTCTGTTCAAAAACCAGTACTTGCCTATGTCCTTTCTAAATCTAAATTTATCCAATTTAAATCCGTTATTTCTGGTTCTTACTTGGTTCGATATCCTCAGTATTTTATTAATATCTCCTTTGTTTATGCCCATCATCCACTTGTACACCTCGATGATATCTCCCCTCATTCTACGTCTCTCCAGAGAGTGGAGATTCAACGCTCTAAGTCTATCTTCATACGGGAGATTTCTTATACTGTAAATCATTTTAGTCACTCTTCTCGGTATGTTCTCCAACGAATCTATATCCATTCTGTAGTAAGGAGACCAAACCTGAGCTGCATAATCCAACTGGACAAGATTCTAATGCTCTATTTATTCATGTGAGAGATTTTAACCATCGAATTGATTTTCAAAATGCTGAGAAAGTTGTATCAAGCAAGGCCATGGTTGAGAGGAATAGTTTTGAAAGTAGTTTTGAAAATAATATGAATATTTCTTTTGATTTATATAAATTGGATTCATTTATAATTAATAAAATTTTGGGAAGAATTTAATGATAAAGTGGACTAATCTTAATTCTTGGGAAGAGTTTCAGGTCCTTTCTTATGTTCCTCTTCAAAGAGTCGTGCGATGTTACGCTACTGTGAGGTGTTGTCTTTGTTAGTGTGATGTGACTGTGAGGTGTAGTCTTGCCCCTTTATAAGCCTTCTTGTCATGTTTCCTTTTATAGTTCCTTGATAATGTGAGTAGTCACGAAAGCGCTTGGAATTATTCACAAACATATTCAACGGAGACTTGAACCTACGAACCTTGTGACAAGGTACGCAGTGCTTTGCCGACCGTACCACACTGGACCAATACCTAGGCGTCCAGCTCACGCCAAGGTATTGGTCCAGTGTGGTACGGTCGGCAAAGCACTGCGTACCTTGTACTCACCTATTTGTGGCTGCAAGGGTCGAGTCATAGCTCCTGGCCCCGCCTCTTCACTGATTGCTACTAGGTCATCTCTCTCCCTGCTCCATGAGCTTTATCAAACCTCGTCTTAAAACTATGTATGGTTCCTGCCTCCACTACGTCACTTTCTAGGCTATTCCACTTCCTGACAACTCTATGACTGAAGAAATACTTCCTAACATCCTTTTGACTCATAGGAGTCTTCAACTTCC